>OZ036009.1:9001869-9009369 GCA_964035015.1 Corallium rubrum | reverse complement strand
GTTTTTCTCATAACAAGTATAATTTTTCTGTTGTCGAGATTAATTTTATTGCGCCCTACTACGGTATTGTATTTTTTCTTAGAACACGTTAATATTTTTTGTTTTGTATATATAGGTAATAGCATGCTTTCGAGTGCAATTTGGCAATTTGGAAAAAAACACATGCACGAGTGAGTTTTCAAAGTATTTGGGGTCTTTAAAAAACTCACGAGTGCGTGTTTTTTTCAAATTGCACGAGAAATCATGTTATTACTTATTAATAATATACATGAAAAAATTTAGCATAAAGAGAATCTTTCTAATCAAAATGCTTTGTTCAAATAACATACATGAAAAAAAATTAACAGGAAGAGCTTTTTTTCTAGTAAAAAATGATTTTTTTGCAAATTCAAAAAATTGAAAAATTTACACTGTATTTCCATTTTTCTGCGTTGTATTTCCTCAAAACTGCACTGCTCTCAGCCAATCAGAATTGAGGATTTTTTTCATGTATATTATTATAAGTAAAACTAGTAATTTTGTCGTTGCCGTTGTTGTCGTATAGATTGAACATGATTAAAAAAAAAGACGCGAAGTTGCAGCGACAAAATTGAAAAAGGCCTTGGAACAAAATGACAGTCTTGGTGAAAGAAGGATTTACATCTATTTCCCCACTGCAAATGAACACACTAAACACGCTATTGGCCAGGTAAAATTATTGTTATTATCACGTAGTATGGTTATCACCATCATTATAACACGATCAACCATAATTAGCAAAAACTAACATCACCTAAAATGTTGAAGTTGCTTATATATTGCATGTAGTAAACATTGGCCTTAATTTGAATTTGTACGGGTAAACTCCACAGAATTTTTTCTGAAAGACGTTACTTCCCGAACCTCCGAAGGGAGAGACAGGTTGCTGCATGATGCAATATATTAGCTGAACGTAGTAAAATGTTTAACTGCAAAAAAAACCCAACTTAATTATTACAGGTAACAGGAATATCCCAACCAGTTGATGATAGGATAGTAAAGAAGATATATTCCCTTGTTACGGATGGTGTGAATAACGTTAGAGAGATGGTCAGGCATATTCGCCAATACGTTAAGAACGATCTGTTTGAGGGACAACAACTTCCTCCGCCAACCAACCGGAGATTTCATCCAAAGATGGTGGATATAAGGAATCATATGTACCTAGCAACGGCAGAAAACCGGTTTTCTACGTTCGACCAGGAAAACATAGAGGGCAAGATTCAAGAGTGGGAAAAGCAAAATTGCGACGACAAGTTCTTTTTCCGGCCTTATGAAAGTAGCGGTACACCATCGTCGATGGATATTTCACCACAGACCACAGACGACTCAAAAATGCCATCTGATGAAACTCCTACCACAGTCAGTATTGACAAATCCTTGTTATTTGTACATCAAACTGCGTGGCAGAAACGATTGTTGGCGAGGTATGGAAATGAACTGTGTCTATTTGACGCCACCTACAAAACAACTCGGTTCGCTGTCCCTTTATTCTTCCTCGTTGTAAAAACGAATGCAGACTACCAAGTCGTGGGTTCTATGGTTACCCAAGGGGAGTCGACAGAGAACATTGTGGAGGGACTTCGAATGCTGGCTAATTGGAACCCAAACTGGAAACCCGCATATTTCATGACGGACTATAGTGAAGCAGAAATAAATGCTATTGAACACATATTTACAAGTAAGTTGTGCACGAGTATTGAGTCCAATTTATAGATGTGCCAATGACAACATTTTCCCATAATATATGGAACGTAGCTTACACCAAACCGGAATACACAGTAAAATATACCAATGAAAGAAAAGGAAATATATACCTTAAAATATGCCTTTCATACTAATGTGACCGGTTTTGAAGAGGTAAAACCTGCCTGCATATGGCAAATACAATTTCTTTTTCAGATGCAGGAATTATAAAATCCTAAATTCAAAAAGCACATAAAACCAAAAATATAAATCCCCTATACTATAGTCTTTACTACGTCTATAAAAAACAGTTATTCATCACATATAGATTGTACTGTTTTTCTCTGCGACTTCCATCGGGAGCAAGCCTGGGAGAGATGGGTTTCCAAACAGGTTCATGGGGTGTCCAGTCACAAGGAAACACTATTGCCTATGATGAGAAGAGTAGCCCATGCTGAGTCTGAAGAGAAGTACAACGATGCTGTCAACGCACTAAAAACCTCAGAGGTAAAAAGATACTTGCAGGGAATGGGGACAGAGTGAGAGGGAACGAGGAAGGGAGAAAGTGAATAAATTATTTTCTTGGTTGGTTACTTGTTTCTTTGCTTATCGTCTAGATATGGAAAAGTAACATCAAGCTGCAACAATGGTTCACAGGAACTTGGCTAGCTATTCGCAAGGTAAATATTTACATCATTCTGTAGAAATATTTTAATTGGCATGCAGCGAAGTGATGGAAGTTATATGTACATATCTTAATACCACTGTTCTTCTTTGTATTTTTCTAATGTATAGCGGTGGGTTTGGTCTTATCGAAAAGCAGCCTTAACTCTTTCTTGTCCGAATTGATCTTTAGTATTTTATTCTGGCTAACGCCAGACGATTTTATTCACCTCTGGGGAAGCCCCCGGACAGGAATGAGTTATAAACTATCTCTTTAACTCTTTCTTGTCCGAATTGGTCTTTAGTATTTTATTCTGGCTAACGCCAGACGATTTTATTCACCTCTGGGGAAGCCCCCGGACAGGAATGAGTTAAATATGTGTATCCACACCAACAACGGAATAGAAAGGCAAAATAAAGATTTCAAACACAGGTTCCTTTATGGTCGTCGTGATAAGTCTCTGAGTAGCATGCTTACTGCACTGGTAGAAGAATTTCTCCCCGAACGATATGCAAGGTAACTATAAAAATCAACAGCATATATGATTGATAAAATTTACATGTATACCGTATGAACTACCGAAGATTCAAACATGATCTATTTTTTTAAGGGCCTATTATTGCAGAAAATTTTGCATTACCACACCATCACTATCACCATCACCATTCATTTGCACAGAGAACATACAACATACACCATTCATTTGCACAGAGAACATTTTGTATTTGCGTGATATTTAACGTGATAAAGTGCTTTAAATATACAGGTACGTTGAGAAAAATGCCCGTTGTCACGAGACCTACAGACGATACAATACGTCATTGCCTAAATACCTGATGAATCGACCACGGAACTTTGTCAGACATTGTATGGCAAAGATAACATCTGCTGAAGACATCACGGCCTCGTCAGTAAAGCCTGTAGATCTTGTTAATGGAATTTTCAAGGTACAGGGCAGCTCTGACACCTGGTATACGGTTGATTTTGGGCATGCCAAAAAAGTTTCATCAAGCTGCGAATGCATTGACTGGTTGAAATCAAGGCTTCTTTGCAAGCATTTCTTTGCCGTCTTTCGCCACTGTCCATCGTGGGGGTTCGAGACGATCCTACATAGTTACAGAAATCGGCCTTATCTTACTCTTGACGACGAAGTTATTTGTTTTTCGAACACATGTGAAGAAAATATCACCGATAATCAGGAAACCAACACATGCAGTCTCGAAGACAACAGTACATTTGCTGCTGCTCACCAACCTGTAACAGCAACCTTGCCTCAATCCCCGGACATTAATGACCACAACCGATGTAACGTTTTCGCAAGAGATTGCAGAGAAGTATTGACAGAGGCAAAAAATCTAACATATTTAATCCAAGATGCTGGTATCCTCGAAAATTTCAACAAGTCACTCCGACAACTTGTGTCAGAAATTAAAAAACAAATTCCTGCCGATGGAGGAATACTTCTCGAAAGCTGTGACAGAAAGAAGAAAAAAGATCGAAGTTGGGTCTGAAAAAGAAAAGGACAAATTCCACACATCCCCTCCCAGACTTACCAAAAGTGCCAAAAAAGAAACATCCTTTCTCTGGTCGAGTAGGTGCAAAAGCAGAAGCCATGAGAAAGTCGTATATGGTAAGAAATAACTTAAAGATAGCTACTGTAGCTTAGATATGTAGATGGTGTTCATTCTGCTTATACTGATTTATTGCATAACGCTATTTATTATATAGATGCGAGTGTTTTACTAGGAAATATACAGTGTCGTATTTTCCATATCCTCACTAGTGAAGATATTGATGACGTCATTTAGAATTTTACCGCTTTTTGCATTGAATATATATAATAAAAAGAACATTACACGGTGGCTTGAAGATATGAATTTTATCTTCTCGTGGCAAAAACAATATTTTACTCATTCGCTATGCTCATTCGTAAAATATTGTTTTCCCCCACTCGAAGATAAAATTCATATCTTCGCGCCGCCGTGTAATATCCTCTATATATCCGTAAGCAGAATCAACATAACGCTTATCATCATCACGTTACCATACTATATTATGTTACCAAGCCAAAGACTTCTTTTCAGGTAAAATTAGAAATAAAAGAAGACCATGGATCTGATAATAAACATACAAACTGTGGGAATGATTTAAAAAGAAAGCAAACCACTTCTGGATTGAGTGAGAACCAAAATGGTAAAAGAAAGCGTTCTTTAAGTGTGGATAACAAAGAGGTGAGAAAAAACGCGATATTAATGCCATGGACAAACAAAAGCGTTTGGTAAAATCACACTCGAAAACATTATCTTTACATACAGTATTGTTTCTTGTTTGGTATATAAACAAATAAATATGCAAAAACCGAGGTCAAACCTAGGTTGAACCTCAGTTTAATCTCAGTTTAATCATGATGTAACTCTGTTCAGTGTTAGTTAAACTGTCTCTCGAACCCTATAAAGAAAAATATGGATATAATAATAATAATAATAATAATATAATAATAATAATAATAATAATAATAATAATAATAACAATAACAATAATAATAACAATAATAATAATAATAATAACAACAATAACAATAATAATAATAATAATAATTATAATAATAATAATAATAATGTATAAAAATAATAATAATAATGATGATGAAAATGATAATAATAATTAATAATAATAATTAATAATAATTAATAATAATAATAATTAATAATAATAATAATTAATAATAATAATAATTAATAATAATAATAATTAATGAGGAATAATTCAATCACCATATTTCACATATCACCACTACAACTATATTCTAACCGAGTTGGAAGCTCTACTCATGTACAGCAGGTTACAGAACCAAATTTTTCCCCTCAAGGACAACAAATGGGAAAACGATAATCGAAAAAGAAAAATCCGTAACTTACAGGGAAGTGGGATGAGAAAACGATGTTTATATTTTTTTTATAAAAACTGTATTTTCATAGGTTATAGCATGGTAAATCTACTTTAAGTTGTTTCCTAAAATTCTGTGCTTTAAATTCACTGTATGTTTAGGTAAAACCAGATACCAAAAAGGTACAAAAAATTCATGGGACAACTGGACAACCCGATTTCAAGAATCAAGATGACAAGACGAGAGAGATGTAAGCTGAAACATGTTTCTAATAATGGCTGCTTATAGATGTGGTAAATTCTGACTTTTATGTGATATATTTGAGCAAATACATGTAATTTCATTACAGGACACCATTCACAAGAGTTGTAAATGCAGACGCAACGCAGTTTAATGACATCGTGTTGAAGTATGGGCCTGCTGAACTGACATTGGGTAGCCTATGGAGCTTAGTCCCACCTGATTGTTTGAGGGAAACTGACATAGAGGACATAAAAGAAAAACAACCAAATTTTGTCCCGGGCTGGTTACAGGACAGGCTAAGTTTTTATTTTGCCTTGCCACACACATCTTTAACGTAAGAGTATCAATATTTAAGGTGCAATATACATGAATATAATAATTAATATGGTCACATATGTTTTAGATAATTGATGCAGAACTCTGGAGAATTACCACAGTACACAAGAACTGTCACTCAGCTGATACGACACTAGCACAGCTTGCTCAGCGTGGATCAAGCGTAACACGACTTTGGAACAACGTCGATTTCCAGTCAATTGACAGAATTTTTATACCCATGAATCCCTCAAGTCAACACTGGATTCTGCTGGTTTGATTTCTAAAACAGATTAATATATAATTTGTGTTTTGCTGACAAACATAGATTAATCAAATTAACCCTTTCACCACCATGGTGGCCCTTTAGTGTTTTACTCTGGCTAATGCCAGACGATTTTACTCGTCAAGGGAAAAGGTCTGGTTTAAAATAATTTATTCATGCCACCCTCACTTTTGGGGGGATGACTAATTAGAATTATACTGTAGTGATAATTCCAGAGCAACAGTAACTTTACAATCCTTACAAAAGGCCACTCTTCCTTTCAATTAAAAGTGATGGAAGCCATGATCCATATTAAACTTTCTGATCCATGTTACTGATCATCCTTACTTTTTCACCCACTCCAGGTAATTGACAAGTCAAAACATGTAAGAATGATTTTTGACCCAATGAGAGGACAAAAACAAGAGGACATAACTTCAGGGATCAAAACATTAATTGACAAAATAAGGTTTAGTAATTAGTGCTACATTACAGTATATTATGTATGTAGGGTATGCAATAACCAAAGTTTTGAATAAATACTTAAAAAATAGAAAACTCCAAGGTCTTAATTGGCACATTTATGAATTATCTCTATAGAAAGTTACACTTAAAAATGGATGGTATTGCTCATAGTTATTTGAATAAAACATCTGTTAAATAAATGTAAATGAGGCACATGATTATAACTCACATTCCTTGGAAATTATTATTTATTGGAATGGATTTTCTTATTTACTGTAGTAAAATTGTTGATGTAAAGACAGGGTGGGACAGTTCGTCCTGGAAATGTATCGAGCCTCAGCACTTTGTACAAAGAGATGGGTATAACTGTGGAATCTTTGTGTTGGTGGTAAGCCATGCAAATATATTTTTTCTAATTGAATCCCAACATGTAAAATAATCAATAACATTCCCAATCAGAAAAGTAAAAATTAGCATTATTAATATTCATAACAGTTTACAGTTTTACATGGTATTAAAAGTACTGTACCATTAATGCACCCATTTCTCATTTCTTTATTAGCTTGCTAAACGTTTGGTTGAAGCTAAAGACTTTAATCTACCTATAAATTGCAAAGAAGAACGAATTAGAATTGCATCCTCATTATTTGGATCATGTTAAGGCAATTAAGCAGATGGTGATTCTTATTTTGGCACAAAGTACTATCGATTGAGTCTCTGGGTTTCATCTCATGAGTCAAGTTCCATGATGTTAATTTACAATCACCTGGAAGTTACATACTGCATTTAGTTAGTGTAACTAAGACTCTTCAGAGTGGAGCAAGACAAGCTTGAACTTCCAAGTACATTTTACACTTCTTATTTACTTATAATTAGCTTTATTGATCAAAAGAAGCTGAGCTTTTTTCCCTGATACCGGCACAAGAACTTTTTAGGTGGTATTTTCCAATCATTTAT
>OZ036009.1:8944369-8996869 GCA_964035015.1 Corallium rubrum | reverse complement strand
CATGCACGAGTGAGTTTTCAAAGTATTTGGGGTCTTTAAAAAACTCACGAGTGCGTGTTTTTTTCAAATTGCACGAGAAATCATGTTATTACTTATTAATAATATACATGAAAAAATTTAGCATAAAGAGAATCTTTCTAATCAAAATGCTTTGTTCAAATAACATACATGAAAAAAAATTAACAGGAAGAGCTTTTTTTCTAGTAAAAAATGATTTTTTTGCAAATTCAAAAAATTGAAAAATTTACACTGTATTTCCATTTTTCTGCGTTGTATTTCCTCAAAACTGCACTGCTCTCAGCCAATCAGAATTGAGGATTTTTTTCATGTATATTATTATAAGTAAAACTAGTAATTTTGTCGTTGCCGTTGTTGTCGTATAGATTGAACATGATTAAAAAAAAAGACGCGAAGTTGCAGCGACAAAATTGAAAAAGGCCTTGGAACAAAATGACAGTCTTGGTGAAAGAAGGATTTACATCTATTTCCCCACTGCAAATGAACACACTAAACACGCTATTGGCCAGGTAAAATTATTGTTATTATCACGTAGTATGGTTATCACCATCATTATAACACGATCAACCATAATTAGCAAAAACTAACATCACCTAAAATGTTGAAGTTGCTTATATATTGCATGTAGTAAACATTGGCCTTAATTTGAATTTGTACGGGTAAACTCCACAGAATTTTTTCTGAAAGACGTTACTTCCCGAACCTCCGAAGGGAGAGACAGGTTGCTGCATGATGCAATATATTAGCTGAACGTAGTAAAATGTTTAACTGCAAAAAAAACCCAACTTAATTATTACAGGTAACAGGAATATCCCAACCAGTTGATGATAGGATAGTAAAGAAGATATATTCCCTTGTTACGGATGGTGTGAATAACGTTAGAGAGATGGTCAGGCATATTCGCCAATACGTTAAGAACGATCTGTTTGAGGGACAACAACTTCCTCCGCCAACCAACCGGAGATTTCATCCAAAGATGGTGGATATAAGGAATCATATGTACCTAGCAACGGCAGAAAACCGGTTTTCTACGTTCGACCAGGAAAACATAGAGGGCAAGATTCAAGAGTGGGAAAAGCAAAATTGCGACGACAAGTTCTTTTTCCGGCCTTATGAAAGTAGCGGTACACCATCGTCGATGGATATTTCACCACAGACCACAGACGACTCAAAAATGCCATCTGATGAAACTCCTACCACAGTCAGTATTGACAAATCCTTGTTATTTGTACATCAAACTGCGTGGCAGAAACGATTGTTGGCGAGGTATGGAAATGAACTGTGTCTATTTGACGCCACCTACAAAACAACTCGGTTCGCTGTCCCTTTATTCTTCCTCGTTGTAAAAACGAATGCAGACTACCAAGTCGTGGGTTCTATGGTTACCCAAGGGGAGTCGACAGAGAACATTGTGGAGGGACTTCGAATGCTGGCTAATTGGAACCCAAACTGGAAACCCGCATATTTCATGACGGACTATAGTGAAGCAGAAATAAATGCTATTGAACACATATTTACAAGTAAGTTGTGCACGAGTATTGAGTCCAATTTATAGATGTGCCAATGACAACATTTTCCCATAATATATGGAACGTAGCTTACACCAAACCGGAATACACAGTAAAATATACCAATGAAAGAAAAGGAAATATATACCTTAAAATATGCCTTTCATACTAATGTGACCGGTTTTGAAGAGGTAAAACCTGCCTGCATATGGCAAATACAATTTCTTTTTCAGATGCAGGAATTATAAAATCCTAAATTCAAAAAGCACATAAAACCAAAAATATAAATCCCCTATACTATAGTCTTTACTACGTCTATAAAAAACAGTTATTCATCACATATAGATTGTACTGTTTTTCTCTGCGACTTCCATCGGGAGCAAGCCTGGGAGAGATGGGTTTCCAAACAGGTTCATGGGGTGTCCAGTCACAAGGAAACACTATTGCCTATGATGAGAAGAGTAGCCCATGCTGAGTCTGAAGAGAAGTACAACGATGCTGTCAACGCACTAAAAACCTCAGAGGTAAAAAGATACTTGCAGGGAATGGGGACAGAGTGAGAGGGAACGAGGAAGGGAGAAAGTGAATAAATTATTTTCTTGGTTGGTTACTTGTTTCTTTGCTTATCGTCTAGATATGGAAAAGTAACATCAAGCTGCAACAATGGTTCACAGGAACTTGGCTAGCTATTCGCAAGGTAAATATTTACATCATTCTGTAGAAATATTTTAATTGGCATGCAGCGAAGTGATGGAAGTTATATGTACATATCTTAATACCACTGTTCTTCTTTGTATTTTTCTAATGTATAGCGGTGGGTTTGGTCTTATCGAAAAGCAGCCTTAACTCTTTCTTGTCCGAATTGATCTTTAGTATTTTATTCTGGCTAACGCCAGACGATTTTATTCACCTCTGGGGAAGCCCCCGGACAGGAATGAGTTATAAACTATCTCTTTAACTCTTTCTTGTCCGAATTGGTCTTTAGTATTTTATTCTGGCTAACGCCAGACGATTTTATTCACCTCTGGGGAAGCCCCCGGACAGGAATGAGTTAAATATGTGTATCCACACCAACAACGGAATAGAAAGGCAAAATAAAGATTTCAAACACAGGTTCCTTTATGGTCGTCGTGATAAGTCTCTGAGTAGCATGCTTACTGCACTGGTAGAAGAATTTCTCCCCGAACGATATGCAAGGTAACTATAAAAATCAACAGCATATATGATTGATAAAATTTACATGTATACCGTATGAACTACCGAAGATTCAAACATGATCTATTTTTTTAAGGGCCTATTATTGCAGAAAATTTTGCATTACCACACCATCACTATCACCATCACCATTCATTTGCACAGAGAACATACAACATACACCATTCATTTGCACAGAGAACATTTTGTATTTGCGTGATATTTAACGTGATAAAGTGCTTTAAATATACAGGTACGTTGAGAAAAATGCCCGTTGTCACGAGACCTACAGACGATACAATACGTCATTGCCTAAATACCTGATGAATCGACCACGGAACTTTGTCAGACATTGTATGGCAAAGATAACATCTGCTGAAGACATCACGGCCTCGTCAGTAAAGCCTGTAGATCTTGTTAATGGAATTTTCAAGGTACAGGGCAGCTCTGACACCTGGTATACGGTTGATTTTGGGCATGCCAAAAAAGTTTCATCAAGCTGCGAATGCATTGACTGGTTGAAATCAAGGCTTCTTTGCAAGCATTTCTTTGCCGTCTTTCGCCACTGTCCATCGTGGGGGTTCGAGACGATCCTACATAGTTACAGAAATCGGCCTTATCTTACTCTTGACGACGAAGTTATTTGTTTTTCGAACACATGTGAAGAAAATATCACCGATAATCAGGAAACCAACACATGCAGTCTCGAAGACAACAGTACATTTGCTGCTGCTCACCAACCTGTAACAGCAACCTTGCCTCAATCCCCGGACATTAATGACCACAACCGATGTAACGTTTTCGCAAGAGATTGCAGAGAAGTATTGACAGAGGCAAAAAATCTAACATATTTAATCCAAGATGCTGGTATCCTCGAAAATTTCAACAAGTCACTCCGACAACTTGTGTCAGAAATTAAAAAACAAATTCCTGCCGATGGAGGAATACTTCTCGAAAGCTGTGACAGAAAGAAGAAAAAAAGATCGAAGTTGGGTCTGAAAAAGAAAAGGACAAATTCCACACATCCCCTCCCAGACTTACCAAAAGTGCCAAAAAAGAAACATCCTTTCTCTGGTCGAGTAGGTGCAAAAGCAGAAGCCATGAGAAAGTCGTATATGGTAAGAAATAACTTAAAGATAGCTACTGTAGCTTAGATATGTAGATGGTGTTCATTCTGCTTATACTGATTTATTGCATAACGCTATTTATTATATAGATGCGAGTGTTTTACTAGGAAATATACAGTGTCGTATTTTCCATATCCTCACTAGTGAAGATATTGATGACGTCATTTAGAATTTTACCGCTTTTTGCATTGAATATATATAATAAAAAGAACATTACACGGTGGCTTGAAGATATGAATTTTATCTTCTCGTGGCAAAAACAATATTTTACTCATTCGCTATGCTCATTCGTAAAATATTGTTTTCCCCCACTCGAAGATAAAATTCATATCTTCGCGCCGCCGTGTAATATCCTCTATATATCCGTAAGCAGAATCAACATAACGCTTATCATCATCACGTTACCATACTATATTATGTTACCAAGCCAAAGACTTCTTTTCAGGTAAAATTAGAAATAAAAGAAGACCATGGATCTGATAATAAACATACAAACTGTGGGAATGATTTAAAAAGAAAGCAAACCACTTCTGGATTGAGTGAGAACCAAAATGGTAAAAGAAAGCGTTCTTTAAGTGTGGATAACAAAGAGGTGAGAAAAAACGCGATATTAATGCCATGGACAAACAAAAGCGTTTGGTAAAATCACACTCGAAAACATTATCTTTACATACAGTATTGTTTCTTGTTTGGTATATAAACAAATAAATATGCAAAAACCGAGGTCAAACCTAGGTTGAACCTCAGTTTAATCTCAGTTTAATCATGATGTAACTCTGTTCAGTGTTAGTTAAACTGTCTCTCGAACCCTATAAAGAAAAATATGGATATAATAATAATAATAATAATAATATAATAATAATAATAATAATAATAATAATAATAACAATAACAATAATAATAACAATAATAATAATAATAATAACAACAATAACAATAATAATAATAATAATAATTATAATAATAATAATAATAATGTATAAAAATAATAATAATAATGATGATGAAAATGATAATAATAATTAATAATAATAATTAATAATAATTAATAATAATAATAATTAATAATAATAATAATTAATAATAATAATAATTAATAATAATAATAATTAATGAGGAATAATTCAATCACCATATTTCACATATCACCACTACAACTATATTCTAACCGAGTTGGAAGCTCTACTCATGTACAGCAGGTTACAGAACCAAATTTTTCCCCTCAAGGACAACAAATGGGAAAACGATAATCGAAAAAGAAAAATCCGTAACTTACAGGGAAGTGGGATGAGAAAACGATGTTTATATTTTTTTTATAAAAACTGTATTTTCATAGGTTATAGCATGGTAAATCTACTTTAAGTTGTTTCCTAAAATTCTGTGCTTTAAATTCACTGTATGTTTAGGTAAAACCAGATACCAAAAAGGTACAAAAAATTCATGGGACAACTGGACAACCCGATTTCAAGAATCAAGATGACAAGACGAGAGAGATGTAAGCTGAAACATGTTTCTAATAATGGCTGCTTATAGATGTGGTAAATTCTGACTTTTATGTGATATATTTGAGCAAATACATGTAATTTCATTACAGGACACCATTCACAAGAGTTGTAAATGCAGACGCAACGCAGTTTAATGACATCGTGTTGAAGTATGGGCCTGCTGAACTGACATTGGGTAGCCTATGGAGCTTAGTCCCACCTGATTGTTTGAGGGAAACTGACATAGAGGACATAAAAGAAAAACAACCAAATTTTGTCCCGGGCTGGTTACAGGACAGGCTAAGTTTTTATTTTGCCTTGCCACACACATCTTTAACGTAAGAGTATCAATATTTAAGGTGCAATATACATGAATATAATAATTAATATGGTCACATATGTTTTAGATAATTGATGCAGAACTCTGGAGAATTACCACAGTACACAAGAACTGTCACTCAGCTGATACGACACTAGCACAGCTTGCTCAGCGTGGATCAAGCGTAACACGACTTTGGAACAACGTCGATTTCCAGTCAATTGACAGAATTTTTATACCCATGAATCCCTCAAGTCAACACTGGATTCTGCTGGTTTGATTTCTAAAACAGATTAATATATAATTTGTGTTTTGCTGACAAACATAGATTAATCAAATTAACCCTTTCACCACCATGGTGGCCCTTTAGTGTTTTACTCTGGCTAATGCCAGACGATTTTACTCGTCAAGGGAAAAGGTCTGGTTTAAAATAATTTATTCATGCCACCCTCACTTTTGGGGGGATGACTAATTAGAATTATACTGTAGTGATAATTCCAGAGCAACAGTAACTTTACAATCCTTACAAAAGGCCACTCTTCCTTTCAATTAAAAGTGATGGAAGCCATGATCCATATTAAACTTTCTGATCCATGTTACTGATCATCCTTACTTTTTCACCCACTCCAGGTAATTGACAAGTCAAAACATGTAAGAATGATTTTTGACCCAATGAGAGGACAAAAACAAGAGGACATAACTTCAGGGATCAAAACATTAATTGACAAAATAAGGTTTAGTAATTAGTGCTACATTACAGTATATTATGTATGTAGGGTATGCAATAACCAAAGTTTTGAATAAATACTTAAAAAATAGAAAACTCCAAGGTCTTAATTGGCACATTTATGAATTATCTCTATAGAAAGTTACACTTAAAAATGGATGGTATTGCTCATAGTTATTTGAATAAAACATCTGTTAAATAAATGTAAATGAGGCACATGATTATAACTCACATTCCTTGGAAATTATTATTTATTGGAATGGATTTTCTTATTTACTGTAGTAAAATTGTTGATGTAAAGACAGGGTGGGACAGTTCGTCCTGGAAATGTATCGAGCCTCAGCACTTTGTACAAAGAGATGGGTATAACTGTGGAATCTTTGTGTTGGTGGTAAGCCATGCAAATATATTTTTTCTAATTGAATCCCAACATGTAAAATAATCAATAACATTCCCAATCAGAAAAGTAAAAATTAGCATTATTAATATTCATAACAGTTTACAGTTTTACATGGTATTAAAAGTACTGTACCATTAATGCACCCATTTCTCATTTCTTTATTAGCTTGCTAAACGTTTGGTTGAAGCTAAAGACTTTAATCTACCTATAAATTGCAAAGAAGAACGAATTAGAATTGCATCCTCATTATTTGGATCATGTTAAGGCAATTAAGCAGATGGTGATTCTTATTTTGGCACAAAGTACTATCGATTGAGTCTCTGGGTTTCATCTCATGAGTCAAGTTCCATGATGTTAATTTACAATCACCTGGAAGTTACATACTGCATTTAGTTAGTGTAACTAAGACTCTTCAGAGTGGAGCAAGACAAGCTTGAACTTCCAAGTACATTTTACACTTCTTATTTACTTATAATTAGCTTTATTGATCAAAAGAAGCTGAGCTTTTTTCCCTGATACCGGCACAAGAACTTTTTAGGTGGTATTTTCCAATCATTTATGATACAAAAAACTAGCAGATCTAATCTTAAGCCATAATCTTAACTAATTCTTACTGTATACTACATAACTAATTCACCTATCAATGTTAAGCCCCAGGGGGAGGTGGTGGTCAACCCACAGGGATATTGACTTTTTGGGGGGAAATCATCAAATTCCCCTGCAGTAGAATAGCCTTGTTGGTCAAAATACCCCTCCCTGGGAAATATCAAGCTCTAAAATATAATATGTAATAAGATCATTTTACATGACAAAAATCCCATCCCTCAAGCTTGCAGTCAAGAAATTCAAATTTCCCTGTCATGGGATATGCCGATCAGTCAATCTACTGTGGGTTGCACACCACCCCCACCCTGGGGCTTAAAATTTATAGGTGCAAATTTATTAACCCAAAACAACCAAACTTAGCTCATACTGTAATTTTAATTGTGATTCTACAATTACTTTCCAGCCTTAAGTTCCATGCACCACATGTAACGTCAGGGTTCAAATTAATATTTCAAAAGTGTATTGCGGAAATATTGTTGAAAAAGTATGGGAGCTGGGA
This sequence comes from Corallium rubrum, assembly GCA_964035015.1. Classification (NCBI taxonomy): domain Eukaryota; kingdom Metazoa; phylum Cnidaria; class Anthozoa; order Scleralcyonacea; family Coralliidae; genus Corallium; species Corallium rubrum. The sequence continues at coordinate 8,988,987 of OZ036009.1, read as the reverse complement.
CTGACCCCCCCCCCCCCGGTTCAACTTCCACTTTTGCTTTGGTATTTCACAACAGAATCGGCGTTCAAGTTCTGGATTATACTAGAATTTGAAACGCCGTGCAAAAAACAATGCATTCATTTAAGCTTGTTTCAAATGTCAAACTCATCAGTGTATAATTCGAACCTTTCCAAGCGTTTTACTCATTAAATGTGATGTTTCAAACTGCAGGTGAAACAACAGTGTCAGAAATGTGTCTGAAATGACATTATTTGTTTTATTTTTATGCTCAAAATCTCACTGAATTGTAAAGGATAAATTTACAGTAGCAGTGTTTCAGTTTCATGATGTTTTTATTGTTATGATGCGATGTAACATGAGAACTATCCAAGGCTGTTGCAGTTTTTATGTTTGTTTTGGATTGCATATTTCAAAAAGTGCATCGCGATTTGCTATATGTTAATTCGAACCCTGAATGTACAACTTATCATGTCAAACCAACATTTTTTAATTTAAAGATGTTTGAAGGATCTAAATACTGTATCTGACATTTAACATTTAGTTAGCTTTTATTTTTTCCTTTTTTAAAAATCTTCATGAAGGATAAAAGCCAGAAGAGTAAAAGTTGATTGATTGGTTATCAATAACCAATCAATGAGTGATCACAGCACTGTACCTCATTGATTGTTCATCTATTTCCAATATCAATGGACATAGAGTGTTTTATTGATGTTTCTGCCACTAATAAAAATGATAATCCCACATGTGTGATTATTTATGATAATCTCACATGTGTCGATTATCGTGAAGTGTACTAGAGTTTACTACTCTATTTTTGTGGAGAAATAGGACTGTACATGTATTTTATATATAATAAACAGAACAATACATGGATGCTTGGAAATATGAAATTTATTTCTCGTGTTGCCCAAGATATCTCACTCATTCACTTTGCTCTCTCAATGAGATATCCTAGTCAACGCTTGAAATAGATGTCATATTTCCAAGCATCCATGTATTGATTGTTCCATAAATTAATCAGCTGAGATATTTTTCATAGTTAAATGTTGTCATATTAATTTTAGACTAGTTGTAACGACTAGCCTTGTAACAGACGTTTTTCCTAAACAACGTCTGTATTGGACAAGATCACTTGCAGGTGATCCTCGATAACCTACCAATACAACAAATAAAAAACAAGCACAACGAAATAAATGACAAGTTTCACACATACCTGTGACTTGAAGTCTTGACCTTGTGAGAGTATTGACTAGTTCGCCAGTTCAGTACCTCAGCTCGTTTTAGAAGCAATGCCACATACCATGTGTCCATGTCAAGTTCAAATCCAACAAGTACATTAGACTCAATTTTAACTAATAAAACATTCACTATTCGTCGATTTGAACTTCTTTAAAGATAGTCGAGTGCCTCGAGTGCCAGACACTAGCCTGGTACCCTGGCCCAATTTCAAAAGAAATAAGGGCCAGGTAACCACTAATCTCATGCTCGCGTCATCAGGGCTAAATCCACTTATGACGATCGCAGTTTTACTCATAGCCACTAAAAACGCGCGAAATTTCAACCAATAGGAAAGCAGAAGTCTTTAGTGGTTACCTGGCCCATATTCTGATTGGGCCAGGGTACCAGGCTAGCCAGACACTTGCTACTATCGACTTATACCGCTGACAAAATCAGCCGAATGCGGGCTCAAGGGGCCTCACGGTATGGCATTTAGTGCTTACCGTTAAATTGCGCACTTGACTTGAGCCTGCGCTTTCTGATTAGAGAGGCCGGAGTAGGCTAAGAGCGTGACCAGCCGATCCGCACGCTGTACCTAATAAACTACTAGACATTATATACACATTGTATCCAGTAAGTTACTGGAAATTGTTTAATGAAGAGGTTATTAATGAAACCCTCCCCCCCCCCCCCGAACCCCCTAACCCTAATCTCAAAAATGTGAATTTCCAGGGGGTAACCCTAACCCTAACTTGAAAAATGTCGGGGGGTTTTTTTAGCTGTCACAAATTTCGTGTCCGATAAAGAAACCCCCGTTAAAGTTAACTTGTTATGTATCTTTTAGTTTTGATCGTTTTAAACGCAACAACCTAATACCCGCCGCTTTTCAGACTATTAATAATACGTCGTATTAAATTATAGTCCCTCACCGATTGTGTAAAATATAATAGGTACGTACGGATATCGACTATAAACCTTTTTAAAATGAACTTGAAAACTGGCATTTTATATCGTATCAAATATATTTACCAATGACTGACCATAATTTTCTCCGCACGAGAACTGCCACTGGTCAAAACAATGCAGCACAGTAAACCTCACAGTTGATAATGAAATGGAAGACTGTTTTAACTCTCAATATAAACAATAAAATACGTATGTGTTTCACCTGTACGTTGACTTATTGAATATCACACGCGAAAGCAGCCGTTATATTTAAGTGAATACGTCCAGCTAAAAGCCTCGCGATTCGAATGCTTAAAACGAATATTCTCCCATCAATGACACATGTGCTACAAAGCCAGCAAAATATTGATATTTTGGCATTCTTATTAAATTATATCTCGTTTCGGATTGTTTCTCCAAGCCGTTGTGCGCCTTTCGTGAGTTGTGACATTTCATCTGGCTAGATGTTTTGCATTTTGTATAAACACTACCACCCCAACTGCTCATATTTTGGGCAGCACGTGACTAGCTAGCTGGACCACAGAATAAGGATCAACCAGAAGTCCAACTCTCTGTCGGCACCTTTGATGTAAGCGTCCTCGGGAAATGTCGGTAATAATTCCATGTCCTAAATAACCCAGGTACTTCATGAAAGCCTGACCCCAACACACACCCTAACCTAAGGCCAAAATTTCGTGAAAATAGGACACGGATTTATAACCGAAATGTCGGCCTCGCGATCCCGGCGCCATTTTGAAAGTAAGTGCACCCGGGAAATTAGCCCTCTCGTCCTTGCGACCCTCGGGCTCCTATATTCAATTACTCTTGGCCTTGGTGTGACCTTTAATTAAATTTATATTGTTCTCTATATATATAAATAATATTTAGTTAAGTAAATAAGTAATTTACTTTAGAAAACGTTTCGTTGGAGATGAAATTATTTGACCACGAGGTTATTAAAACTTCAGTACGCGGATACTATGGGTAAAAGCCCATAGCAAAAAAGTCCTGTACTCGCGAAGCGGGGTTTTACATTTCTCGATTTTGCCGACACAGTTGTTTATAGAAAAAGATGGCTAAAATTTTCGGAACTACGCATTGTTGAAATACATCGGGTACGTATGTTGTTAGAAATTTTATAAGCTTCATTCGGTATATAGTTCAAATTTTAGTGTTACCTGTAACTTTTTAAAATGTTCAAAATGTTCTCACCATTGCTCGTAAAATAAGAATTATATAATGGGAAATGGACTCCTCACAAGTGCTATAGAATTTTGGATTTTGTTTTTAAATACTAAACGCACAGCCCTGAACAAGATATTAAACAAAGGGTACTGTCAAGTGCTATTCATGTCAGAACTTTTAATTTTCTTGCTGGGAAGTATTTTAAAATATGAAAAAACCCCATTATTATTTAATTGACGTGGACCGTCTGATATGGATGAATTTCTTAAGTTTGTTTTGCCTTTTGTTGTTTTGGTGTTTGCTATAACCTCAGAAAGACTTCTGGCATGGACCTAAGATATTTCTTGAACAGAAGCTAATTCAAATATGAAAGGAGTGGAAAAGTTTGCAGATTTCTAGTTGAAGTTGAAAACGTTTTTGGTGCAAATTAGTGATCATACGCATTTTGAATATATGAAAAAATATTAAAACTTTTATGGTCAATGGTCAGAACATTTTGAACATTTTAAAAAGTTACAGGTAACACTATGATTTGAACTATATACCGAATGAGAGCTTATAAAATTTCTAACAACATACGTACCCGATGTATTTCAACAATGCGTAGTTCCGAAAATTTTAGCCATCTTCTTCTATAAACAAATGTGTCGGCATTAATCGAGAAATGTAAAACCCGCTTCGTGAGTACAGGACTTTTTTGCCACGGACTTTTACTCGTAGTATCCGCGTACTGAAGTTTTAATAACCTCGTGGTCAAAGAATTTTATCTCCAAAGAATCGTTTTCTAAAGTAAATTACTTATTTACTTAACTAAATGTTATTTATATATATATAGATAACAATATAAAGTTAATTACAAGGTCACAAGAAGGCCAAGAGAAATTGACTACAGGAGCCCGAGGGTCGTAAGGACGAGGGGGATAATTTCCCGGGTGCACTTACTTTCAAAATGGCGGACTGGCGCATGCGCATAAAAATAATGGGACACTTTTCCGCGAGTTGGACTTCTGGTTGATCCCAACCTCGTCCCCAGGGCCATTTGTGGGGCTGGGCCAAGATGGCGGCCAAAAACAAAATGGCGGGAACAAATGGCCCTGGTGGAGGCTAGCTCAAAATGCGCAGTATATTGCGCATTTTATTAACTAGAACTCAGTTCTTTACACAGTAGTTATACCTAATTACACCTAGTTATTGCATGGTTTAAAATATAATTTCCCGTGCCGTGTGCAGGAACAACCGACAAGGTCAAAATACAATTTTTTTAAAAAAATACAAAATCAAACCGTCTGATTTACGCCATAAGCTCTTGACCAATCAGAGGCTGAGATAGCCTAGCCTCCACCAGGGCCATTTGTTCCCGCCATCTTGGCCCAGTTCCCTACAAATGGCCCTGGGTACGAGGTTGGGTTGATCCTTATTGTGCCCTGGCAAAGGCTGGTCACGTGACACCAATAATTTTGGAATATTTTGATGAGTGATTCATACTGTACCGGGGGGTGCGGTACAGTCACTGATGAACAGAGTATAGTTGACCTAATACAGCGAACCATTTCGTAGGAACTCAAGAATAACCAAACCGTACAAATAACACATAATCTTAACAAATTTATCAAATCAGTTAGTAAGAAGCGTCTACACTACAACATATTTGCTTTATTATGCAAGCAAGAAGTGTTTAATATTTCGGTTTCTGGACTTTCCGAATCTAATTTAAAAAGTTTAGAAATATACAACGTCAAAATCTTCAGTGCTGATCTATTATATGTTCGTCGATCGTAGTATTGTAGTTGATCGAATATTTGTATTAAAGTACAACCTCAAAGTCAACGAGGACAGCAGATTCGAATATGCCATTTGAATATCAAATCGACAGACACAACAATTAAATTTCCACAAATCCCAAACGTGTGGACAAGAAACATAAATGTGCTATACTGGACAGCAAATAAACATGCAACAATCAACAGCATTCGAATATTTTAAGTATATGTAATGTAGCAGTACCTGTACCGCAGTAGTTCTATTGAAAGCGGTTTTTTGTTTAAACTGTTTATGATCATTCGTCGCCTTCGCCTTTCTTTCTGAGTTTCTGAAGATTGACGGCAACAAATATGAAATATCCAGCAAATGTCGTAAATTTTGAAATAGATCTAATTTACCGCTCGAATTTAACATTACAGGACTTGCAGTACGTTTATAAAAGAACCGAATCAACCGCTACCCCGGACGGGTGAAGCTCAGATTATCCACGTGACCAAATACTCCAAGAATCTTGGAGTATTTTGGAATCACGTGACCAGCCTTTCCAGGGTCTTCTCATCTCGCCATTTTGAAAGCAGAGAAGACCCTGGGTACGAGGTTGTTTTCTCTCGAACTTATTTTGGTGACGTCACAGAATAGGGATCGAGCGAGAGGACTAGCGGAAAATGTTCATTTTTATCTATCATGAATCCTGCTGGAGCTCGGATTCTTTAATCTTTATGAACGAGGGCACATAAACAAACTTCTTCTTGACAGCAGACAGCAAACGAGTAGGTTTCTTTGTTTTACATTACGTTAAAATATTGTTACATACGAGGCTTTATAAAGTAGTGTTCGGCGTAGGAAGTGATGTGTTGAAACATATTTATACAAATCGAAATATACTATTTTAACGTTTCGGCAGTAGCTATATAGACCAACCTAGGCCTTGCTATATGTTATAAAGAATTGTGCAGACCGACGTGAGTTGTTATATCTGCCTTAGTTTTCCGCCAAATGACCGTTTGGTGGTGCCTGTATAATTTGGGGCCAGTTTTGGGGCCAAGCAAAACATTTTATTCCAGGCCTCTCACAACAGACCTTTTCACCAATAGCGGCGCCATCTTGATTCGCAATGCATTATGGTCTATCCAGGGTATAAGCTTCACTTGTAGGCGAAATGGCCGCCACGAAGCGAGCATTTTGCTTGTGAGAAGAATTGATTCTTTTAGGCACATTTTTTGTAGCGCAGGAGAATTTCGAAAAGGGCAATGTATTTGTGGGACTATATAGAACGTTGTGTGACAAAGACAGCGAAATCAGAGCAGAAATGGACGAGAAAATTGCTATAGAGCTATTGAAAGAGTGAAGAATATGCTAGTAAATTCGTTCCCAAAGGGAGGTTCTTCTCGACGTTTTCAGGTGAGTAAGCTTAGTGAACATCGGACAGCTCACCATTTTGCCTCAAAAATATGTGTGTGCACAGCAAAATTGAGAATTCTTACCTAGAACATTGATTCTCATTTTAAGCAATAATTTTCTTAAAATAAGAAAAATGTTCTTGCCTAGAACTAATTTTACTTAAAACAAGAAAATTATTTCTAACCAAGAATATATCTTACTTAAAGCAAGAAAATATTTTCTTGACAAGAATAAACCAAGAATTGATTTCACTTAAAACAAGAAAATATTTTCTTAACGAGAATAAACCAAGAATTGATTTTACTTAAAACAAGAAAATATTATTTGGCAAGAATAAACCAAGAATTGATTTCACTTAAAGCAAGAAAATATTTTTTGGCAATATTAAACTAAGAATTAATTTTGCTTAAAACAAGAAAATATTTTCTAACCAAGAATAAAACGAGAATTTGTTTTACTTAAAACAAGAACAAATTTTCTTACCACGAATAAAGCAAGAATTGATTTTACTTAAAACAAGAAAAGTCAAAAAATACGCACCGTGTTGTAATTATGCATAATTATGCGAACAGTTAATTAATATGAACAATTAATTCCATGCGGTCGAACCTTAAAAGAGAACGATTATCAGTCAGAGAGAGTTAGGAACGTGAGAATCTCGTGAGTATAGTATCTTGGAGTATAGTATCTTGGAGTGAAGTGTCTTTGGTGTGTGATCGTTTATTTTATATTAAAGGAATTAAGAGTACATTTCTATTGAGTATAGTCGTATTTAGAACATTTGGTGCCGACTCCCGGGAATAATATTTGTTGAACTGAACTCTGAAGTGTCAAGGAGACATGTCCTCAGAATTAAAGAAGAAACTTCAAACACGAAATGGTCACAGATGCTTTGTAAAGAAAGTGATTGGCAACGTACATGATGTACTGAAAGATGGATCAGACGAATGTCGCCCAAAACTCGAGTCCTACAAGATAGCCCTCGAAAAACAACAAAAGGATTTAGAATTGTTGGATAATCAAATAGCCGAGTCGCTCGACGCCGACAACATTGAAAAGGAAATCTTTGAAAGGTGTGATTTCGATGCCGCCGTGCAAGAATCAATCTGTGCAATATCTACATATCTCAAGGCAACTGATATTACCAAAACGGCGCGAGTTGAACACTCTGAGACCGTTCAAAACATTTCAAACAGCGAGCAACATCAAGGTCACACTTCGAAGCCATTGAGCAAAACAAGACTTCCGAAGTTATCTCTGCCACGGTTTGATGGAGACCCGACGAAGTGGATAGCTTTTTGGGACAGCTTTGCCTCAGCAATTCATGACAACGATGATTTAAACGATGTCGACAAATTTCAATATCTGAAATCGTTAATGGAAGGTTCAGCAATCAGTGCTATATCGGGTTTACCATTAACGAGCGCTAACTACAAAGAAGCTGTCGATCTGCTAAAGGAACGATTTGGCGATAAGCAAGTAGTTATCTCAAAACACATGGAAATATTGATGCAATTGCCAGTGGTCAACGACGACAACGATCTCAAGAAGTTACGCCAACTTTACGACAAAACCGAAGCGACCGTGAGAAGTTTGAATGGGATTGATATCTCTCCAGACACGTATGGAACGTTTTTAACACCAGCAATAATGGCCAAAATCCCTAAAGATTTACGTCTGGTCTTAAGCCGAAAACTGTCCGATGAATGGGATCTGAATTGCTTGTTGAGATCCTTTCGAGAGGAGTTACAGTTGCGGGAGAAATGTGCCCTTGGATCCGTGGTCAAAGAAAAGAAAAGCGAATCGAATTTCTACCGTAAACAACACTCAACAACAGGCGCCTTTCATACGAATTTCGACAAGTCTACCCGAAATTCGTACTCAGCAAAGGAGAAAGAAAAGGTGAATGGTTCGTTTTGGTGCACATTTTGTAGTGGAGACCATAAGTCTATCGCTTGCTCTGTTGTTACCGAACCCGATGCGAGAAGAAGTGTTCTACGTCGAAAAGGGAAGTGCTTTGTTTGTTTACAAAGTGGTCATATCAGTCGCAAGTGTGGAAGCCAACGTAATTGTTTTCGCTGTGGAGCCAGACATCACACTTCGATCTGCACCGCTCAAGCCAGCGTAGGAAATCCACCTCGGAAACCAAAGGAAGAAACGTCTCAGAACAATCAGACTGTAAGTACATCTTTGTATTTTACTCGAAATCCCAACAACAAGCGTGTTTTACTGCAAACAGCGAGAGCCAAGGTTCAAGCCCCTCACAACGAAAGTTCTTCCTGTCAGACAAGAATTCTGTTCGATTCTTGTTCACAAAAGTCATATGTTACATCTAACTTGAGAAGAAAGTTAAATCTTAAATCTATCGGTTCTGAAACAGTCATGATAAAAACGTTTGGCAAGGAACAAGCATCTGTAAAGAATTGTGATGTTGTGCAACTAGCAGTAGAATGTGCTGATAACCTCAAGGTATACATCAATGCGTATGAAATTGACCTCATCTGCAGTCCATTGTCTAACCAGTCCATTGAATTTGCACAGCAGAACTATCCCTATTTGCAAGATCTTCACCTGGCTGACATTTCACCCAGTGTAAGTGAAGAAAGTCTAGATGTCGATGTTATGATTGGTGCAGATTTCTATTGGTTATTCATCCAAGATAAGGTGGTACGGGGGAGTCGAATGAAGGTCCTGTAGCAGTAGGAACCCGTCTTGGTTACGTCCTGAGTGGTCCTCTCGATCTTCCCGACAACACAGAATCTACAACCAATCTGATCTTGGCACATACATTGGAGACGGAATGTCCTACACTACCACTGGATCCTGACACCCCAGATTCAGCCTTGAAAAAAGAGTTGGCTAAATTTTGGGATTATGATACCCTGGGTATCAAGGACGGTGAAGCAGATATGTATGAAGATTATCTGAAAAGCATCAAGCAAAATGAATGTCATTATGAAGCGCCTCTCCCTTTCAAGCAAGAACATCCAGTCATCCCAGATAACTACACTACAGCCCATCGCAGGCTTGGTTCACTAATGAGAAGAATAAGGTCATCACCTGACATTCTTCATGAATATGACAGAGTGATTAAAGAACAATTAAACTCTGGAGTAATTCAAGAAGTAAAGAGAGAAGAAGTGAAGAATGTCATTCCAGGTACTGTGCATTATATTCCACATAGAGAAGTAGTCAGAGAAGATAAGAGTACCACAAAGCTCAGGATTGTGTATGATGCAAGTTCAAAGCAAGGTCAAGAAGCAAGCTTGAATGAATGTTTGCTACCTGGTCCATCCTTGCTTCCCCTGATATTTGATATCTTGATGCGCTTTCGTCTGAGGAAGATAGCATTGGTTGGAGATCTGGAAAAAGCCTTCCTGAATGTAGAGATTACCCCCGAGCAAAGAGATCTACTGAGATTTCTGTGGGTGGATGATTTAGACGCCAAGAATCCAAAAGAGATTGTCTTTCGATTCACACGCCTCGTCTTTGGTCTAGTATGCTCTCCCTTCATTCTAAACGCAGTTTTGAGAAATCATCTAGCCAAATATCAAGCCATCAATCCTCAGTTTGTTCTTGATGTGATAAAGTCATTATATGTGGATGACTATGCATCTGGAAGAGAATCAGTCCAAGAATGCTTCGACCTTTATCAAAGGCTCAAGGGATGCTTCAAGGATGGAGGATTCAACATGAGGAAATGGGCTACCAACAGCAAGGAATTAAATGAAAAGATCATTCAAGAAGAAATCTCCTCATCACCAGCAGCAGAAGCTCAATCCCAAGTCAAAAGGAATACATTCCAGTCCCATGTAATCGAAGAAGATGAAGGATACTCCAAGATCACCTTAAACAATGCAGTTTGCACCGATGATGAAATCAAGGTAATGGGAGTAGTGTGGGACAGGAACTCTGACACCCTGAAATTCAAGTTCTCTGATCTAGTCAGCCATACCAAGAATATGCCTGTTACCAAACGAGTGATCCTCAGCACAACTGCTAGATTCTACGATCCGCTTGGTTTACTGTCTCCTATCACAGTCAGTCTGAAAAGTTTGTTCCAAGAGTTATGTCGGTCAGAAGTCGATTGGGATACTCCTTTATGTAAGAAGCAAGTTGAGTGTTGGAAGGAAGTTATCAAGGACATGGAAGAGACTTCTGTCATTGAGACCCCTCGTTGTGTTCTGAAAGATATCGATGCGGCTGACATCAAGTCCATACAGCTTCATGGGTTTGCTGATGCTAGCAACATCGCTTATGGTGCAAACGTCTACCTTCGTGTGGTTAGTTCAACTGGTGTTGTCACACAGTTAATGGCGTCGAAAACTCGTGTGGCACCTTTAAAGAAGGAAACAACTCCACGCCTCGAACTGCTAGCAGCATTGACGTTAGCAAAGTTGATCAGATCTGTGTCTGATTCTTTGGACGGTGTAGTAGAAATTGATGAGATAACCTGTTGGAGCGACTCACAAGTGGTATTATGGTGGATCAGAGGAAAGGGAAAACAATATAAACAGTTCGTGCAGAATAGAGTATCTCAGATAAGAAGCTTGTGGAGCATAGAGTGTTGGCGTTATTGTCCTACACATCTTAACCCGAGTGATATTGCCTCCAGAGGAGCAAAATGTTCAGAGCTGGCATCCAATCGTTTATGGTGGAACGGTCCCCAATTCTTGATGGAAGACAGAGCGCAATGGCCTGCCAATATTAGTTGCCCAGCGACTGAAATATCTGCTGCAGAAGACGTCAAGCGTGAAGGAAAAAGTTCAACAATTTTGAACACTCTTGTCTGTGAGAATCCTCATCATTCAGGCATTGGGAATGTTATCCAGTGTGAGAAATTTAGCAGTCTCGATAAACTTCTTCGTGTCACTGGTTTTGTTCTTAGATTCATCAAGAACGTTGAAAACCCAGATCACAGAGTTGACCAGCTCGACCTAACCCTAGCAGAAATTGAATCAGCAAAGATCCTCTGGCATAAGGAAGCACAGTTTCACCTCGAGGAATCGAAGAAAGCAAAGGAGTCATTGGGCATTTTCCACGATGAAATTGGAGTCCTGCGCTGCAAAGGTAGAATTCAGAATTCTTCGTTACCGTATTCCACTAAGTTTCCCATATTACTACCAAGAAAACATCATTATACAAAGTTGGTGATCCTACACTGCCACGAAACAGTCAAACACAATGGGATTCGAGAAACGCTCACTGAACTGCGAATGAATTATTGGATTGTCAAAGGACGACAAGCTGTTAAGGGTCACCTATCAAGATGTGTTATCTGTCAGAAATTATCTGGAAAGGCCTACCAAGGACAGCCGACACCTCCTCTACCCGATTTCAGAGTTGCTGACGATCCAGCATTTTCAGGAATTGGAATTGATTTTGCCGGGCCTCTGCACGTGAAGGACATCTATCGAGGAAGTCAGATGCACAAGAGTTACATCGCAGTGTTCACATGTGCCAGTACCAGAGCTATTCATCTCGAACTAGTTCCAGATTTAACTGCTGATTCATTTATACGAGCTTTCAAGAGATTCATTGCTAGAAGAGGACTGCCCTCTGTCGTGATTTCCGACAACGGAAGGACATTCCATGACACTAAAGTTAAAAACTTTTCCACTCAGAGAAACATTTCCTGGAAGTTCAACGTTCCAGCTGCAAGTTGGTGGGGAGGTTTTTTCGAAATATGTGTGAAGCTCGTGAAGAGAAGTCTCAAGAAGGTCACTGGGAATGCCAAACTTACATATGAAGAGCTGGAGACTGTCTTGGTTGAAATTGAAGGAGTGTTAAATTCCAGACCGTTAACCTATGTCTACGAAGAGTTAACAGAACCTCCACTTACTCCATCATGTCTCGTGATTGGCCGACGAGTGTTACAACAACCTCCACTGTGGAAACCTACTAGAGAGATGAGTACGTCTCGAGCACTTGGTAAAAGAGCGCGCTATTTGGAAAAGATATTGAGCCATTTCCGCGATCGTTGGAAGAAGGAATACCTCACTGGAATTAGAGAATACCAGAAGTTACAGATTAACGAGCCCGTACGAAGCATTAGTGTGGGAGATCTAGTTCATATCCAACAAGACAAGGTACCAAGATTGCGGTGGCGTTTGGGACGAGTGACGAAGTTATATCCTGGAAAAGATGGTATTGTTCGAGCGGCTGAAGTGGCAACTCTGGACCCTTCCATGCGATTAACCCACATCAGACGACCTATCCTGAAGCTTTACCCATTGGAAGTACGGAGAGAGGAAGGAAGTCAGTATGCTCCGTTGAATTCAGAAGTAAATATTACGCCTGTAATGGACGAATCTATTCCGTTTGTTGTTATTGGGAAGTAACTGTCTAATTTAGTTTGGGTTTGTCTCCCAGTGATTGATTTTATCAATCAGGGGGGAGGATGTTGTAATTATGCATAATTATGCGAACAGTTAATTAATATGAACAATTAATTCCATGCGGTCGAACCTTAAAAGAGAACGATTATCAGTCAGAGAGAGTTAGGAACGTGAGAATCTCGTGAGTATAGTATCTTGGAGTATAGTATCTTGGAGTGAAGTGTCTTTGGTGTGTGATCGTTTATTTTATATTAAAGGAATTAAGAGTACATTTCTATTGAGTATAGTCGTATTTAGAACACACCGCGCTTCCGGGGGGACCGGGGGAGCGTCGAGGGGCAGTCAATACTTTCTTACCAAAAATTGATTTTACTTAAAGAAAGAAACTATTTTCTTGCCATAAATAAACAAATAATCATTTTACTTAAACGTAAGAGAACATTCTCTAATCACATGCGTACAATGATACAGAAATAAACCAAGAATAAATTTCTGAAATTTATAGCAACGATGATTTTGTTATTCACTTGTTCTAGAGCATGAAAATATCTTAACTATTCAACAGATATTTAGTGCAGCGTGCTACACACTATTTATTTGATTAGACACAAAACTGTCAATTGACCTAAATATTCTAGCCCATAAGTAGAAATATTGATTTGCAATGTCCTTATTAAGACCACGCGAGGCTAACGCGGGATAATTATCCCATGATGACGCGGGAACCCGGTGACGGCGACACGGCGTGTTTTCGAAGTTCGTTGGCCCGTTGGCGATTGTTTGTCATTATGGCTTTGTAATTTATTGCTTGTTTTGTAAATGGTTCTTCGCTAGACGTATACAGACGATGGATGCGATCACATTATTGAAGGTAAGTCATAGATTCTTACATGTAAATCAGCAATTTTGTATACTGATTGGTGATTCAGCAAATGTATGTAGCTTCATTTATTTATTCGCTAGTCGCTACGGAATAGAAATGTTCTTACAAAGATTTGCCGTTTGATCCTTACAAAATATGTTTATTTTCTTAGTTTATAAGTATTACAATTGAAGGAGTTACTTATGATTTGTTTTGGGAATTGACAAATTGTTTGTGTTGATCAACAATTAACGGCGGCAATTTTGAATACATAACAATGCATAGGTAAAATTCATTTACTAAAAGTCGACCATTTGGTTCCCCTTTTGATGCATACAACTGTTATGTTTCGATATTTAATTTAAGAAAAGGCTCTACTGTGTTAACAACACAGCTTGACAACTAGATATTTCTAGACAGCAATGTTCTTTGTTTGGAATCTGGGGGCAAACTTATTACAGTATGGATTGTATGCTATAAACCAGACTGCAAAGAATATTAAACATGTTACCTTTTTGTTTGCATGTTCAGAGTTAATTAAACAAATGAAATGTTCAGGAGTTAATCCATGGTATTGTTGAGAGTTAAAAAAATAAGGCTTTTCTTCTGATATATTTGTATTATTTCAGAAGCACTTGCCTGATACAGGCTGATCATAGTTACACACAAGGTTACAACAATCTTTAAGTAGCTAAATGTAGTCACATGGTTTGCATGAAGCTTCAGCTAGTGCCAGGCTAAACTTACTATAATTATTTAATTTTGCAATGTATCAGTGCAAACCAAGAAGGGGATGCACAGTGTATGTGTTTGGCTGTATACTAACATAATCTTTGTCTTAGTTTATTAAAGGATTATCAAGACCAAAATCGTATACCTTAGACTGGAAATGATGATAGTACTGGAACCCCAATTCATGACAGAACAAAATAAATAAAGAGAACATTGTTCTTTGAGTTTAGACATGTGTGAAAAGATATCAATTGATTTATTGGTTAGTATCTAATGTAAAGTTTTATTTCTTAACAGTTCTGTAGTTATCACATTCATGCACACGTTTACAAATGATGGTTCAAAATTGAAGCTTTCAACTGTTTTGGATTAAGAATTTGTTAAAAAATTATGTGTCTAGTAGTGCAATATATAGTTTTCATACTAAAACTTTAATCAATTAAGGCCACTATTTGTTGCATATTAGTTTCTCATTTTCCCACTCACATTTTTGCCCAACTATTCCAGCCCAACTCAAGTTTTATTATTATTATTATTAATGTTATTATTATTTAACACAACCATGAGGAAACCTCGGCTCAGAAATCACAAAGGAGCTTGGGTGTCATTTGGTGTAGTCATGTTTTTTCATGTGCATGTCATATGCCTGTATTTTTAACATACTGCGGTACTTAGTTCTGCTTTTCAATGTACTGTACTACCCCAATAATGGGTTAATGGTAATGGCTGCCCTCCCGCATGAACTTTTGGTAAAGTCCTGGATGAGAAACTAATATATATGCAACAAATAGCTGCCTAACATGAAATTCATTACTTAATCCTGGGGGTATTTACATATGCTGAAAAAATTAAGAAACATGTAGATGGACTGAGATGTGCTGTGTAGGCTTGTAGCAACTACATGCAAACTTTATCCTACCAGTGTCAGCACATTTCTCAATAAAGAGGTTATAATAATCATAGTGATGAAATCACATATTAATTAGAGGTGCTACATGTATTGTTACCATATTTTAGTTAAAATATCTAGTGTGGAAAGATTATTAGATCTTTATTCAAGAATTTTCACACCATAGAGCTTTTTCTTTAAAAATTGAAAACTAAAAAGGTTTCCATAATTTAAGTTATACTTATAACTGGACTTAAGTATGTAACTTGTTATATGATAGGAGTATCACTTCTATCTGTCAGGGACTGATCATTTTATTTATTAATATGTGATTATAACTGGGTCAGGTAAAATTGAGCCTATGCTGGGTTCCAAATTACTTGTTGCTTGATTGCCCTGGAGCCAAAGTTTTACTTGGGCAAATAGATTTTGGCTTTTGGTTAATCATGGAGAGATTTTAATAGCTCATGAGTTAACCACCCAATGCTAAATATCAAGAAAAAAGAAATGACTCAGTCAGGCATATGAATAAAAAATATGCAGTGCCTACTGTATTTGCATATGTTGCACAATAAAATACATTTTAAACAGTTCTATTTTGTGAAAGATAAGATTTTGGTCAACCAACCAAGAATTCTATTACAGCCTCACATTATACCTACAGTATCATTTGTTTGCTGGTCTTAATTTTTCCAGTTTGCAGGCTGCAATTTAGACCTGCCATATGTATTTACCACTAACACTTTTATCTGTGCTTCCCACTTAAGTTAAACCTTTATTTTAATATTACTTTTGACTTTTTGTAATGTTAAGATGATGAGCAACTTGACAGGTGGCTGTGGAAGTGGTCCAGCTTTACCCCTGGTCTTATGGTGTCTGGTTGTGTAAGGCAAATCCTGCGTATGTTCAAGAAAAGCAAACTGTTTGAAGCTGTTGTGACATTATTCGCAATATTCTAGTAATTGGATTTGGCATACACTGTACTGATCTGTATCTTCAAGGATGGTGGATGTTGCTGTGAAAGTTGCAAGACCTAATCTTTGGTGACAAGTGTCATCCTGGTGTGATTTCAAATTGGATGTTACCAAAACCCTGAATGACTTGTAAAAGTATTGCTCTCCTGGAGAATGTTAGAACATTCGTATGTATAATGTCTGCATGTTTTTTAATATAATTTCTATTGTTAGTATTCTTAAATTTAACTTTCTGTAGACATGTTTCGGTAAACTTATGCCAGTACAAGATATGAAAGAATTATTTCGATAAATATTTAAATAATTATTCTTATATGCTATTGAAGATGGCATAAGTTCCCAAAACATTTCTACATTAAAAAAATTTGTCATTTACTTGAAGTATATAGTAACTTTAGTGCTCTTAAGAACACATGGAAATAACTAATAAATAATGCAACTCAGTACGTGTACATTTAATTTTTTCTTAAAATAAGAATTTTCTTGTTTCTTAAAACAAGAATCCATTCTAGAATCAGTGCTAGAAAATTTTACTTACTTGCAGACTATTTTTACTCATTTTAAGTAAAAATATTCTTTATGAAATTCTAGTCTAGAATAATATTCTTACTATACTGACAAGAATTATTTTGCTTGTTTTAAGCGATATGTTACTTAAAACAAGTAATTTTTTGCTTGAAACAAGAATTGCACGAGAATATTATTTCTTATTTTAAGTAAAATTATTCTCGAAAAATTCTAGGTAAGAATAATATTCTTGACAAGATTCTTGACAAGATTCTCGGTAAGAATATTATTCTTACTATACTGACAAGAACAATCTTACTTGTTTTAAGCAATTGTTTGCTTAAAACAAGTATTTTTTTTCTTAAAATAAGAATCAGGATTTTGCTGTGTGTTGTTGTTCTATCGCGATCTCGTATTTTCTGAATTACCAATGAAAGTGTTCTGTAATGATTTTTTCGTTTGTTGAAATTGACAACTTTTGGCGATGATGTCTGTCATTCGTTCGATTCAGCATGTCCTCTGAAGGCAATGTTTTTAAAGAGTCTTTAATTTTTTTGGCGCGGAAACAACCCGGTTTTATCGGCAACGGCACTGGCACTTTGTAAAAACACCAAGAAGAAAGCACTTTTGCCTGACTTTCTACTGTGTTTCTTTTCTGTTTCTTTTGTTGTGGTCAGTTCATATCCTGTCAAATAAACCAGCAGGTTCTAGAACTATTGTAGGCTGTAAGTATATATTCATAACTATATTATTTGTTTAAAACCTTGCAAATTTACCGAGTTTTGTTGCTGTGTTGTAGTTAACAAGCTTTGTAAAACACAGGGGTGGTGCCACTGAGGCAGAGGGGGGCAGGGGTGCTATAACCATAGCACAGGGGTGCACAGGGTGGCAGGAGTGCTGGGAACCATAGCCCTCCAGGCCCCATCGGGGAAAACTTACCAATTTGTCAGGGAATCAAAGAACTTTTTAAATGATTAAGCCAGACAAGTAATTACTGTAGTTGACCAGGTAAGCACCCATTTTGAAGCAAGCACTCACCCCCCTGTTTAAGGAAAAAGTAATTTTCCAGGCTATTTTTAAACATTCTCACAGTACAACTGACCACATCTTCACAAAGGGACCAAAGACGATCTCGTTTCAGGCAACTTTCCTGCATTAGGCAAAGATGACCTACCTGGAGACATTGTTTGGCTTGGACTCAGATTTAGACTTTGATGGGTTTGGCAAACATGATCAAAAGACTTTTATATGGTCCATATAAACACATATTTTTAAATTCATATTTTGTATTATAGTTTTGTTTGTTTTCATATATTCAGAGTGTTGTGTTGACTTTATACTGTAAAATCAGTTTTTTGCGTAAGGCACATTTTGCTCGTGTACAGTAAGCACCCACTGCTCATGTAAGCACCTAAGGGGGGAGGGCACTTACCCGGTCAGCTATGTAATGCTTTAATAGTGAAATAAAACTCCTGTAGAAACACAGATAATTTGGAAAAAGCTATTCTAGACATTCAAGACATTTTCAGATTCCCTGACAAATTGGTAAGTTTTCCCCGATGGGGCCTGGAGGTCTATGGTTCTCCAACAGGGGGTGTAGCACCCCTGCCCCCCTCTGCCTCAGTGGCACCACCCCTGTTTTACAAAGCTTGTTAACTACAACACAGCAACAAAACTCGGTAAATTTTCAAGGTTTTAAACGAATAATATAGTTATGAATATATACTTACAGCCTACAATTGTTCTAGAACCTGCTGGTTTATTTGACAGGATATGAACTGCCAAAGGAAACAGAAAAGAAAAACAGTAGAAAGTCAGGCAAAAGTGCTTTCTTCTTGGTGTTTTTACAAAGTGCCAGTGCCGTTGCCGATAAAACCGGGTTGTTTCCGCGCCAAAAAATTTAAAGACTCTTTCAAAACATTGCCTTCAGAGGACATGCTGAATCGAACGAATGACAGGCATCATCGCCAAAAGTTGTCAATTTCAACAAACGAAAAAATCATTACAGAACACTTTGGTAATTCAGAAAATACGAGATCGCGATAGAACAACAACACACACATATTTTTGAGGCAAAATGGTGAGCTGTCCGATGTTCACTAAGCTTACTCACCTGAAAACGTCGAGAAGAACCTCCCTTCGGGAACGAATTTACTAGCATATTCTTCACTCTTTCAATAGCCCTATAGCAATTTTCTCGTCCATTTCTGCTCTGATTTTGCTGTCTTTGCCACACAACGTTCTATATAGTCCCACAAATACATTGCCCTTTTCGAAATTCTCCTGCGCTACAAAAAATGTGCCTAAAAGAATCAATTCTTCTCACAAGCAAAATGCTCGCTTCGTGGCGGCCATTTCGCCTACAAGTGAAGCTTATACCCTGGATAGACCATAATGCATTGCGAATCAAGATGGCGCCGCTATTGGTGAAAAGGTCTATTCGGTCTGGCACCCGACGTTAAAAGAGAGGCCTGGGAACCAGGCTGTCTTTTCGCAGCGGTGGGCGGGGGTGGAGGAGCGTCTTTCGGAGGTTTCGGGCATCGTCGGAGATGTCGGAATCGCCAGCGGTCCATAAGTAGTGCGGGCAAACGAATGAAAGTCATGCATGAATAAGAAAATTATTAAATTTTCCCTAATCTGCCAGATTTCTGTCGGTTTCTTGCACAAGATGTCGGTTTCTTGCAGGATTTGCTAATTCACGGATAACTAAGCCATCCATGTCTATTAGTAACACATTTGTTGGTAAGTGATTATCACATGTTTATAATGTATTTTTTGTGAAAAAGACAAAATATACTCAGGTTTGCCGTTTAATATATCGGACGAGCCACATGGTCCATCCAAATACTAACCTCGTCTAACCGAGCTTAACTATTGGTGAGAGGCAGCGCCCTCACAGCACACGCCACCCGTGCTCCCCAACACATATACAAATATATATTAGTAATATATAAAAGAAATCAACAACTGCTTCACTAACTTACATTTTATAATATATACAACTTATTACACTCAAATGTATATATTCTACACTCGAATTTTCCTTCACCCTAAATCCTTAGAACATGCTATGAATCGAGTGAAATGCCCAATATCATTTATTACACAGTACTTGTTCATTACGTACATTCAAAATTTTGTTGCGATTACTTGGAAATTTTGGCCCAACCCGAAATGGTCTGGTCTATATTAAATTGCCAACTCTCTAAGAATGTTTTGTATTCGAGGAAATCCAGTCAAGTGTATATGAAAAGGATTTTTTTAAAAATCAAAAGAATGTTTTTTGCGTGACCTTCAATCTTATTCCATTTTTGAGTTATGAAGCTTTAAGTAATTTGGGCTATGACGCCAAACGTGCACATGACGTGCATTACACTGAAAAATCAGGTTATGTGGTAGCCATTGCAACACATTTCGTTCACCTCGCATCCATTGTCTAAAAGCAAAATTTTCTATTTTCGCTATTGCAGGGTGCTTTTTTTGGGGTTTTTTACTGTCTCAAAAAATTGCTCCTTTGACTGGACTTCCCTTTTAACTGTTGGAGGGGGAAGGGTTCATAGACTAGTGATGTCATTGTATATTCATTCCGTTGGCGATCATAGAAAATAACCCAGCAAGCTATATACTTTTAAAGCCCGCATTATGGATTTACGATAAAGAAAAAGCAACCATCTGAAAAGATGCCCTTTGGATATCATGGCTGTTTATTCATCTACCTATTGAAAAATATGAAAAAATGGCGATGTTTCGACAAAGCATAATATGAGCTTTTATATAAAATAGAGTGATTTTATGATTTTTCCGTCACTAATAAAATCGATAATCTCACAAGTGTGATTATTCATAACTTCACATGTGTCAGTTATCATATGAAACGCATTAGAGTACACTGCTCTCTTTTTGTGGGGCAATAGGAGTATTTTTCATCTAAGAAACAGAACTTTTGCTCACTTGTGAGATATCCTGAACAACACTCGAAATACATCTCATATTTCCGCGCACATCCATGTATTCTCTATTCAATTTTTTTCAAATCCGATATCCAACTTAATCGCGTGCTCTGATTGGCTAGTGAGGTGGAGCGGTCCGACATCGTCCTATCCGGACGTCGCAAACAGCCTGCTCGCTGATTGAAAAAAAAACTTGAAGACCGAAATAATTTAACAGTGATTTTGATCTACTATTAAATAGAAACATAGGTACACACTGCGTACATGCGTCTACAGGTTTAAATGTACTGCGTGTTACATGGTGCATTTTTTTCGTGAAACTGCAATGGTTTGTGAACCAAAGGAAGCGAGACAAAGTACCTCCCAACCGGTAAATAACATATCTTGTATATATCTTGTATTTTCACCAAATGAGCGAATATTACAGTGACATCATTATTCTAAAATTCAAGGTGTCTTCCCTCCCCCATAAGTTGTTTCTTATATGTAGCTAGATTTTCGCCGTCTTTCTGCCGGATTTAGGCTGTTTAATTGCATTTTCACTGAACGGCTGTAGGTCGAGCAGGCAACAATTGACCATATTTTTTGTGCCACGCATTGATTGCCCGCGTGTGGGAAACATTTGATTTGCCAGCCATGTGACTTTGAATGAACCGATGGCAGACTGAATTACATACAGCGAAACCTAGCTCTATAACAATAAATGGGATCAATAATTCCAATTTCCGGCACGCGCGCGGTGTAATGTGGGATAGGCTCAAAGGTTAAGTGAGCACCAATTCAATGAGCGCCATTGTTGCTGTAGTTTTAATATTCACGAGATGTTGAAATGTGAGTTGTATTTAATTGACTTGAAGATAATTAATTTACAGGAGTCTATCAGGACTGTTTAACGTTAAGTAACTAAATTAAGTTTATAATTGTTTATTCACGACAGAAGAGTGGAGATACAGCGATTGTCGCCCCGACTCGTGTTTTCCAAATTCTTCGTATAGGCTCATAATTTCTATTAAATAAATACGTTATATTCTTAGTATAGTATCAACACCATTTAATTTTTGTATAGATCATGGGATTTGGGCAGACACTGTGCTGTTGTGGGCTGTTCTAATAGTGGGGAAAACCTATAAACAAATGGAGTTTAACAATGTGCAATCTTCACAAGTGCTGTCCTGGATCAGGGGCATGTAATTGCTCACCTCCGTTTGTGCTACATCCCTTTCCAACTGAACGCAAAAACAAGTGTGAAAGACTTCGATGGGCCAGAGTAATTAAAAGAAAAAGTGAGAAAGGTAGGATGTGGTTGTCAAACAAATCGTCAAGAGTGTGTAGTGAACATTTCATATCAGACAAACCTACTGCAGACAATCCTGATCCTGTTTTAAAGATGGGCTACGAACTACGAACGAAACCCAAATGTAAATCACCTTCACAAAGAGTGGAAAGCGTTTGTAAGCGCCAAAGAACGTCTTCTGAAAACCTTTCAGGGCTGGACGAGTAACTGCAGTGACTGAGCCATTCCAAAAGAAACTAGCAGTGAGGACTTGGAAATACCTACTCAAGTGGAAAATGATGGCATGTTGCAGAAAGAAGCACCAAAAAGGCCATATCATTTGATTAATGATCATAACTACTGCTATGGTTGGTGTGACATGGAAAAAAGTGACCATTGCCTAAATGAATCTTGCATGACAAAATTAAAGAAGAAAGATGAATAAATCATGAAATTAAAGAAACAAGTAAGTAACCTGGAACAAAAAATGAAACAGCAACAAAAATCACCCAGGAAAGTAAACAAAGCCTTTAGCCACAAAGATCTACGAACTGACAAGATTGTGAAGACATTTACAAGTTTTCCTACAAGGTCCACTTTTGACTTTCTATTTTCTTTGGCTAAACAGAATTTCAAGAAGGTAACATACTGGAATGGTCCATCTAAGGTATCTATACAAAGTGTAATGAAAGTAGCGTGCTGCGTAGGCAGTGTAGAAACAACAATCGAAATATAGTAAGGTTAGATATACTGCCGAAACAGAGAACGTAGGAGTCTAACGTTTCGAGGGAAGGCCCTGCTAAAACACCTCAGTGTCGGTGAATAGTGAATAATCTTTCCAGTAGTTTTATCGCAACAAATCCATACAGTATGAGGCAGGGGTGGAAAAAATTATTTTCTTTCTGGGAACGCAGACAGAGAACAAAAATTTTTCTGCCAATACGGTGAATGCCGAAGGCCCCTGCAGGCTGCGGGAGGCCTCCGTCGGCCGTGGCACTGTGGCAGAATGACTGGCGACTCCGCGACTGTCAACTGCAGAGCCAAGGATCCTTCCGGGTCTCCGGCTTCCGGTTCCCAGTTCCAGTTACCACTGTGGAAACCGGAACTTGGAACCGGAAGCCGGAGACCCGGAACTCCGGAAGGATCCTTGGCTCTACAGTAATCCACAGTCCACACGACTACGGACTACACTCGTGAAATGTCCTTTACCCCAATACCCCTACCATGTGAGACATGAGTCTGCACTAAATATTAGTAGATTTATTGGCAATAAATAATTGCTGCCGAGCGTAGCGAGGCAGCACACTATTCTTGACGTTGCCTCGTGCCCAGTCCTTTTTCCGAGCTATGTATAGTCGACCAAGATCCAGTCTCGTTCCCAGAACGAGATTGACCAAGATCTCGATTTGTTTTATTTTGCGTCTGTTTGTCGGCATTACGTCATCCATATATGAGTTGATGTGACTCGCATCAGTGCGCATGTTCCGCTACCGGTTATTCAGCTTCTTCCTCGACAGAAAATTCAGATAAGAACAAATACATCATGTCTTTACTTTCTCGTGGAAGTATTCATCAAGGTTTCAGTGGCCAGTCTCGAGGAAAGCAGTGCTCTTTCATGAGTTTATCAGCGCTGTTAACATCACAAACTATCGAGTGGAACTCGACAACCATGATCTCATATTTCCTCGTGAGGGATTTCTGTCGCTGAACAAACTGTTGTTTGTTGCCGTTGGTTAGAAGGCAAGTCAAAGAATTCGTCCATTGAGACATGTCGATCAGAAGTTGTCAACACCACGACGGCGATGGATTTTCTAAATTGGCAAATGGCAATGCCACGACACACTAAGTTGTGAACTGTCTTACAATTTCGGTGAGGAGAGTTTATCTTGTCGAGGTAAGACGATATCAGTTTCTACAACTGACAAACAGGTGGGAAAATTGTCTGAGCATGCGCGAAAACCGTGATATAAACAAGCTTGCGGGGGACTGGGACGGCAATATGGCGGCTTTTAATCTGTAAATAATCCGAAGAGTTTTTTGGTAATTCTACTTCTTTTTAGATATTTTATTAAAAACGAAATACTGAATAAGAAACATACTGTGTTCTACCATACAATAAAAAAGAGAAAAACCCATAATAAATAGTGTTTGGTTATAATACACATAATATTAAAGCTCAGGAAAGTACGAGTTGGCAGTTGCTCGTGTTTTATAAACTCAATAATACAATTTATAACTAGTTTGTGTCTGGCCTTTTTGGTGGTTATGTCAAAGGTTCAGTAGAAAATGAAAAGAACAATTCACAGCAAAAATAAGGAGTTATTGTCACATCTTCATATCACTGCCAATTTAAATTACAACAGAGTCTATTACAACACATGAGTAACATTCCAACTTTTTTTAACATTAATAAGCAATAAGACTATATATAAACATTTAAACATAGGTACATGTAGCAGAATATATGTAAATTAAATAAACTTGAATCCTTTCAGTATCTTCACTCAACGTTGTTGGTCAACCTTTGCTTGAACACACTTATTTAAATCTAGCAATTTCAAAATAAGCATGTATATAAATATATACAGCATATTAAACACTTCACTCTTTTAACTTTTTCTTTAGCCATAAATATAGCTCATATAGTATCTAAAAAGAGAAAAAGAACACAAAGATTTGCATGATAACAATGCAATATTATTTTTGGTAGCAGTTATTCTGTTCAATATTCCAAATCCAAAATGGCGGCTTCAAGTGACTCAAATTCAAAGCGTGAAATTCAAGTGTTTACGATTTTTTGAAGCTCAGAAACTGGTACAATGCTAACAACTAGGATCAAAAGCATACTTTAAAAGACAAAAAAATTGGTGGCATAGGCGAAAATTTTAATTTATTGGCTTTCGTCGCTTTTTATAGCTGTCAAAATTGTGTACCGAAAATGAGCAAACTTTGGAGTTCGCGTAGGCTTCGGAAATGCAGTTGATTCTTAAACAGACTGGTTTTAGTCATACTGCAAGAACCTGTAAGCAGTTGTAAAGTTTCATTTAGACGATTAACAAACAATATACGGTAATTCAAGCACATTTCCTAAGCCGACTGTTATCGCAATTTCCTATGGACAGGCGAAAGGGCACAAGATTCAGTTCGTTTTCGATTTTTCCGGACGTTGTCATTTATTTCAGTGGATGGAGCAAAGAACTATGAATAGTTTAAGAGAATAAAATTTGGGTGGCAAAGGGCTAAATTTTTAACTATGGCTCGTTCAAAAGCACTGATTTTAACTGTGTTTAGGATATTAAGCAACTAGGCGATAAATTTACACCGTCAAGTGGGCTTCAATATTAACAATTCACACAGTATTTTTAAAGATAAACATATGATCTAGATACTTCAACTCACCTTTTAGTAGTATTTTGCTGTTTAAACAGTTTGTCGACACAAACAAAATGGACATCGAAACGAAAAACCCTGTTTGTTGCATATTCTCCTCGAATAATCCAAGGTTTCCATAACTCCGATCATAGGAATATATAGCTCACATGAAAGTCATCACAACCAGTTTTAAATCGCCAAGGTTTCTCTTCTTCAGCTTACCAAATATTTCAGTTAACAAAACATTCAAACCTGAACGAACCTCATTTCGAACAAAAATAAAGAAACAGAGCAAATGCGCCCGCGATTTTTGGTCAGTTAAGACAATTTTCCCACCTGTTCAACTGACAACTGTGTTCCTTGGTAGGAAATTCCACGGTTGTTTTCTTCTATTTTTAGGTATATTGGTGTGGGTTCATTGTGTTTGCGCTGAGCAACATTCTGACTGCGTGTGTCTAAAGGTCTAGATTTGTCAAAACATAATAGGCGAGTTTCAGGGTGTTGCGCGCGCATCGTTTTGGAAAGGAATTGGCGGGCTCTTGGCGGGCGCTCTATAAAGTAAGCAATGGCAAACAGACTTCCTAGCGAGCCAACAGCAGCAGAATAACAGTGTTAAATATCCAGAAACTGTATCTATACTTTGTTTATTTTAAATAGTACGTTTACTTTGAGGTGAGCTTGCCAGGTTTTTTGAAAAATGATGCGCGCACAACACCCTGAAACTCGCCTACTAAGTACTTGGAATTGCATTGACAGTTTTGCCACAGCATTACAGCAAGAGGCATGATTATTTAATGTTTGTATATTAATTGTTGTATATCCTGTCGAAGCCCTTGCCATATTATGTCAAGCGATAAGTTACAGTAACTTGTAGTTTTTAATTTTATAATTGAAAATATATAGAAGGAATGTGTAAATACTGTCTATTGTAATTAATATTAAATTTTTGGACTTTCCAGTGTCCTTCACAGGCAACTCTGTGGGCCCTTATCGGAAGAGGTGAGAAAAACTTGGGTGGAGTGAGCAAGGGTGGAGTGGGTAAGGGGGGTGTCACATTGGCCACAGCCTACATAGTTGCTTGTGGAGTAGGCTAAATGTTTTTGTCCCATTTGAGGCAGCACTTCACTTGCGATAGTAATTTCTAGTGTTATACTTATAAATAATGGTATGATCACTATGATGATTGACGAGACTGATGAGTTTTGATGACATCAACTCACATCATGATTCATGACATTGACATCATCACTGAGTCATCACATCACATGATTTGATGATTGAACAACTTGAATGATTAAGTGATTCACATCAGACGACAGATGGCCTATAAGTTATAAGTTAACTATAAGACCTATAATAATAAGCCTATTGCCAATTTACCTATGCAGTTAGCAGTTAAGCAGTAACTAGTAAGCCCTAAGGACTAAGGTCTTAGCTAAGGTGATTAGGCGAAGGAGCCAACTAGTTACTAGACAAGCTGACAAGGACTGAGCCACTATGTGAGCCACTATGGAGTATTGGAGTAAGGACTAAGGAGAGTAGGAGACTTAAGGAGTATGCGAGTAAGCATTCTGATTGATTTCTGCATTTTGTATTTTATACCCAACCTTAGTTCCTTCTTCCAGTCCTATTTTTTCAATTAGTGAATTAGATTTCTTTTTTTCTCAATTTCTCCAGTCCTTTTAATACTTAAATTCATGTTAATTTTTACATAATTCTTATTTTTTCAGTTGCTTCCCCTTTTTCTTTCTTAAGACTTAAAATATTTTCTGGGGGCTCAAAAAATTTTCTGGGACCAATGTTCCCGTGTTCCGATACTTTTTCCACCCCTGGTATGAGGAACGTCAGAAATCTTCATAGAATGTGTGCATCTTGCTTTCAGGAAACAATACTTTGATTCGTTGGAAATACCATGCATGAAAACCTCTTTCAGCCAACCAGATTCATACAGGCGATATGCTTTGTCTTCCTTATAGGTGGTGTGCAACCAATCCCTTGAGATTCGAAGGACAAAGATATTTTCGCCATGTTGGATGATATTATAATTGCCGATGATGAAAATCTTTTGAAAACGTCAACCAACATGGCGGCAATGACGTAAGATGCACACCAGCAATATTGGTTCAAAATACGTTCATGTAAGTGAACATCTTTTCCTGGTGATCTGACATCAAGAACACTGTAATGTCACTCAGAAAAATTGGAGGCCAAGACGGCATACGCTTGGTTTCCCCAAACCACCCATCTTTAAGTGACAACGGATCTGGCAAAGAACCTTCTGGCGTTTGCAAAAGCTTAGCTTTTTCGTCTTCTATTTTCAGTACTCTTTCTAGGGCGGTAAGGCACACGGGAATGCCCATCTCAGAAGCAGCAAACACACGTGCTACGAGTTCAGCCTTCTTGCCACTCACTTTAAGGTTTCTTTTTCGACAGTACTCTCTCAAAGCGTCAAGGGAGCACGGGTGGCGTGTGCTGTTAGGGCGCTGCCTCTCACTAATAGTTAAGCCCGGTCAGACGGGGTTAGTACTTGGATGGGTGGCCATTTGGGAATAACCCCGTACTCCGCCAGCTTGGTACTTATGTGAGTAGAGTTTAGTTGGTCTTTCCTGTGCTCCGAGGGTTTTTCGCCGGGTTCTCCGGTTTTCCTCCCTCCGTAAAATCAACACCCAGGTCTTAGTTGTCTACACATAGGAGTTTGGTGTCAATTGGGACGAAATTTCTGTTCCTCTCTCCTGCCACACGTTAAGTGGAAATTTAATAAAAACGTGCCACGTTTGAACTTCGTCGAATGAAAGTTCTCCCGTACTCATTTCCAAAGCCTGGCTGTGATTTAAACAAAAATATCTATTTTAATAGAAGTAGGATTATAGTACCCTGAGTCTAGGAATTTCAGGCTATTGGCCAGAGTGGTCAACTTCGATGAGTTTGCCACAAAATTATACTAGATGTAAATAGTTACTTACCGTTAAACAGTCCACTAATGACTCCTGTAAATTATCCTCAAGTCAATTAAACACAGCTCACAGATCTTGTCGATTACAAAGCGCCAACTCAACTTCTCATGAATATTAAAACTACAGCAACAATGGCGCTCATTGAATTGGGCCTCACTTTACACACGTAAAAACGCACAGTCTGATCAGCTCTGATATCAGATCTGTTCAGAGAAATGTAGCGACCCTTGATACAGCCTGACAGCTACAGAATGTACCAGCGCTGATGTATAAACATTTAGTTAGAATTTCTAACAGACTGCGACAGCTCCGTAGACAACAAACTTGTTCAGTCTGTTATATCAAACTGATACATCACTGACCATGTCAGGCTGATACAGTTTGACAGAATCTGTTCTGAACAGTCTATTGTAGCTGCAGGTATGATACAGATATGATATCATAGGTGTATCATAGCTGATACTACAACAGGCTGTATCAGGGGTCGCTACATTTTTCTGAACAGATCTGACATCATTCTGCATCAGGTCTGACACAGAGTGTGCGTTTTTGCGTGTGTAAACTTTGAGCCTATCCCACATTACACCGCGCGCGTACCGGAAATTGGAATTCTTGATCCTTGTATACTGTTTATGTTTTCTCTTTTTGAAGACCTGGCACGCCTCGCAAGAGACAGGAAAGGATGGCAGAAGAGAGTACGAATTAACGCATTGTAGCATTGCACTCATTGGGTGCGTGATGTAAAACATACATACATGTTTTCTCTATATCCGCCAGTCAAACATGTTCGATTCATTCACATGTTTAAAAATTTACATTCAAAGTTCTGGTTGCTAAAAACGTTTGCTATTAATACAATATCCTAAATATTTCTACCTACTTAATTGACACCTAAATATTAGTAGTCAGCCAAATTTCTTGAGTAAAGTCGAGTCGTAAAATGATCAGCGAGATATTTACAAAAGTATACCTAAAAATATGAAAATAAAAACAATTAACTCAAAATTGTTTTTGTATAAAGCACTTTATAATGCCTATAAGGCTAAAATTAATTCTGTTACGTTTGAAAGAACACTTCAAATGACAGAGGAACAATGTTGCAGTTTTACGTTTCCTGCTTTGTTGTTGAGATATTTCAGTTTGTTTGAAATGGAAATTAAACATTTCGACGTGACATGTGCATAACTTCCCGGAGAAGGTTATAAATCTTCGCTATAATAAAATCAAATTAATTTGAAGGAAGCGTGTAAACCTAACTTGTAGATTTTCAAGCGATTGCATGTGTTTGATAATATAGCAAAGATACATAACCTTCTCCGATAACTCATACACATCAGTGGGACGTCAAAGTGTTTAATTTGCATAACAAACAAACTGAAATATTTCAACACCGAAGCAAGGAAACGAAAAACTGGTAAAGATGTTACTCCATCATTTTGTGTTCTTTCAAATAAGGCAGACGTAATGCTCGTTTCATTAACTCATTGCTACTTAGGCCGTCTGAAGGTTTTCCCTTGGACGAGTGAAATCGTCTGATGTTAGACACAATAAAATATTAAAGAGGCGACCGTTTTTGGCCGGCTCAGGGGCAACAATGAGTTGAAGGTAAAATACAACGTAAAAAAAATTACTTCATGTAAATTCCTTCCTTAGTGTAAACCCAATGACAAAATTAGGATGGAAAATATTGATGTTTTTGTAATTAGAAATCTTGTCAAATTCAAAATGGTGCATTGTCGGATTTGCCTACGGAAAATGTCGAGTGTGACGTCACAGTTAAAATTGCACCAAAGTTGTCATGAGATACGCTGTGCAGGCGTTTCTTTTTATCCCTCAAAAATGACATACTGAAAATATTTTACCTGCTACACAGGCAGTCATAAAACAGGCTATTGTCCCAGCAGCCAATGCCCGCATAGCCAGCACAGCCAAATCAGACTTCCTGTTTGGAGCCAAGGGTCCCAGGCCACCGAGTTGTATCCCGATGGAACTGAAGTTCGAAAAACCACATAACGCGTACGTTACTATAATTGTGGAGCGTTCCTGCAAGACAAAAATGATAGTTATTACAATACGTCTGTACAATAGAGGCGGTAGGTAAAAAAACATACGGGTACCAAATAATACTTAGGGGAGCCGTTATTTTCGGGTAGCAAAAATGTGTTGGTATGACAGCTACATATTTGACATATTTATGCAGGGGCGGATCTAGAGGGGTGCGAGCGTGGCTTGAGCCACGGTCAGATTTTCCTAATTATTCCAAATTAAATAATATAATTGATATTTCAAAAATAAAAAACTATTAATAACAAAAGGATAGTTGACGTAAGAACGACATTAGCCACCGTAAAAATACTAAACCGATTGTCAAAATAGCAGCGGATTTTCGCATCTTTGACAGTCAGTTGCACCGCAATCGGTCTCAGGTAGTTAGAAGTCCGAGAATGTGGCGAGAGTGGCCGAAAAAGTTACCGAACGTGCTACGAATTCGCTGAAGAAATTGGAGAACACTTCTGCTAAATTCAGCCACGGTCAGCGGAGCGATCTGCTAAATTCAGCCACGGTCAGCGGACTATTAAGGGGTGCAAACCAATCAGAGAGCCAGAATAGAGTGGCTGAATTTGGCGGGAGCCACGGTCAGCCACCCTTGCCATATCTTGTTACAATTTTATTGCGAAATAATGCAATCAAATCGTCGGCTCCGGTAGTCGGTAGTACACGTCAGTCTGTCTTGACCGGAGTTCTTCAGAATGATATTAAAGAATGGCTGCGCGTATGGAGGGACAATGATTGTGCCTGTGACAGATAGTCGAAATACTAGATGGTAAGTTCACAAGAAAATTAAGGAAGAGATGTTGGTTTGTTTGGTTTCTTTATTTATAGTACGAGTTCCTCTCTACTAAAATTGTTGATCGTCAGACGCTAGTTACTATATTAATAAGACTGTCGTGTTTATACTCAGACTATATAAATCTTTAAGGCATTGATCAATTTGAAGAACAAGCATGAGATCAAACCGAGAGCCGCGACCTCTCTCTCTCTCTCTCATTACATTATTTATTAATATAATTCTCATCGACTGAAACACAGCATTTCTATCATGGTTCAACTTTGAAATATTATCTGCAAGACTCGGAGACTTGTCAGCCGCGGGATTTAACACTCTCTTAATCGTTTGACGTTTCGAACTATTATTTATATTATTAGCTTACAGACTGTATAGAGCGACGATATTTACGAATCTATTTACTAACTCAGTTTACATCTTCTGGCTCTCATCAACTCCATTGTTGTTATTCTCGCTTTATCGAGGGAGAGTCCGAAAGACAGTATAAAACGTAAAGGGACTCCATTTCCTGATCTGGAGTCTGACAAATGCTAGCTGATACCTATAAATTGTTAATATTAATATTACACTAGCAGGGTTGCTTTGATTATTCTTGTTTCAAGTTAAATTGGCTGGCATTAGACAGAATACTCAATAGAATTCTAAATAATGGCCAAAGGATACCCAGCTGCTTGACTGGTTAGTTTATATGTCACACAAAACTCGTTAAACATACATTACGATTCATATTGGATCAATTACTCCTAAACATTTTATTGAATAATTAGAAGATCTTGGCTTGAACTTAAAGAGAAAAGAAAAATTTTGATTTGAGTAAAATTTATACAAAGATCTCGGTGAAAAACATGTATAAAACGATCCTACAATATGACTCTAGATCTCTCTCAAAATGCAGGAAATGCGTTTTCAGAGACTCTAATTTTCAAAATTTTCCGGGGGGGCATGCCCCGCGGCCCCCCCTAGATTGTGGGCCACTGTCAGATTTTAGGCTGGATCCGCGCCTGTTATGATGCAAATACAAATTAATTACCACATATACACATGCTTATTTTGCGAGGACACCAATATTTTAACTGTGTATTTAAAACCTTACCTTACATTACATACATGCATGTAAAGTTATATATAACATGTTACTTTAGGTGTCGAAAATTTGACGTTACTTTCGGGGGGCACTACTTTGGAAACTCTACGGTATTATAGCTACATGATGACCCAAAGTAGGCGTTTGTTGTCCTTTTAGATCTCCCTTCCCTTTCCTTATAAGCTGCTTGAATAATTTAATGGATAACAATGATAAAACATACAATTCAGTGGCGTGGTGGCAAGTTTCAGGCTGGGGTGGCCAGATTAGCTTTGCCCCCCCCCCCCCCCCCCAACAAAAAAAAATGGAAAAATTACAAAAAACGACCATGGTTCTCTGCGAACGGGAACGGACGCCGAAGTAGCGCAAACATCTAGGAGGGTCCGGGGGTATGCTCCCACGGAAAATTTTGAAATCTAGAGTTTCTGATATGCCATTTCCTGCACTTTGGAGTGAGATTTTACAGAATTCTGAAGATTATAAAACTTCATAGAAAACACAAAAGATTAAAGATTTCAGATCCTTATATCCCCCCAATGAAGACCTAGCTATACAAAGAAATAGGTTTATTTTGTTAAGTTTTGGCGCCCCTTCTGCAACCCAGCTGCCGGTCCCCCTCTCACCACGCCACTAATACAATTCAAGTATGCCATGCCACGAGCGTGCAAATTGTGTAAAGGCCTGGCCAAACGCTTTCAACATTTCATTCAACATCGCTCAACATTGTTGAACGCGTGTTGAACGAAAATTTAAACATGTTCAAATTTCGTTCAACATCATTCAACACCATTCAACAACGTTCAACATCACTCAACAGCGGTGGCCAAACGCTTGATATCTCCCATACAACAGAACATTGTGTATGCAAAATAATGCTCACTTTGACGTCATTTCATTACCATTTTGGAAACAGAAACCTCGATATAACAATAAACAAAGGGGGTGTTTACATGAGGCCGGCCCGAACTCAGGCTGGACTGATTTCGGGTCGGTTGCTTTTACTATAGATCCTTTTACTATATAGAGGAGTCCGGCCTGAGATTCAGTTCACGCCAGCCTAATCTCAGGTTGCCTGCTAGACCGAAATGAAGCACTTTCACCTCTCAAACTCAACACGTTTGTTTTAAATAAGATTGGTGTAAAATCCATATAAAATGATTCTACGGCGGTCACGAGCTGTAAGGCAATTGACACAAATCTTGAAGTAACAGCGAAACCAAGCCTATATAGTTTCAAGGCTGGCCTCGTGTAAACAAAACCCGAAATGCAAAATTCAGGCGGGTCTGAGTTCAGGCCGGCCTCATGTAAACACCCCTAAAAGCTCAGATCAAAAACATTTTGGCATTTAATTATACCATTTCAGTAAAACCAGACAAAGTGCTAAAGAGCGGTGCCCTGTTTGGTGTCAAAAATGTCGCTTGTATTCTCGTTCCCAGAGCCCACTTTCTGTGTGGCTTACGTCACGATCGGAAATTGTGGCTGTCGACGGGGACCTAATCCAGGCTGACCTGTTTTAGCTGCGCATGCGTAGAACGAATATCTTGCGTGTAAACGTCCAATCTCGTCCCCAGAGCCTGCGGTCCTTTTGCACAGCGGCAAGGAGCCATCGGCTCTGGCCGGAACGAGTCCGTGAGTCGGAAAAACGCGGACTTTCAAAATGCGAACCATCGGATTTTTCAGCCAATCAAAATTCAGCTTTACCTCGTTCCGGCCAGAGCCGATGGCTCCTTGTCGCTGGACAAAAGGACCGCAGGCTCTGGGGACGAGATTGGTAAACGTCAATACACGCGAGACCATTGTGGTACATGTGGGTTCATACGATAAAATTAGGAAGATAAAGGAAAATAATGGATCCATTGAAGAGGATACTAGGGATATTGTAGGATATCAAGCATTTGCTGACTTTAATAGACGAAGAACAAGGTGCAATCTAGTATCGTAAACTTTGTCTTCCATGTTAAATGACCAAAATCTGTTGTTTCTTGACTACCCCCAAAAGAAGTCGGGTTGCGTTGTTTTTTTTCAGACGTGTGTACCCAAGTGACCTTTAAAACGGATTTTAAAGTTCGAATCAGTCGTGGAACGTATACTTGACGACTGACGAAGTGAAGAGTTGACATAAAACAAACCCAATCCTTCAAAATCCCAAACCCAATATCTCAACTATCAGATAACTTCGATTGGTTTTTTCTTTGTCTCGATTTTGTTTTTGGCTATATATGGACAGTTCACTTGTTATTGTTGTGTGTGTGTGTGTGTGTGTGTGTGTGTGTGTGTGTGTGTGTGTGTGTATATGTGTGTATATGTGTGTATATGTGTGTATATGTGTGTATATGTGTGTGTGTGTGTGTGTGTGTGTGTGTGTTTAGAATTTAGTAAATTTCATCAAGCTCGGCCGACCAGCACGCACATGGCCTGCGAACTGCCCCATGAAAGTGGCCGATTTTCTATGCGATTCTCGATCGTGCCTCCACGGCCTAGCTCACGATTCCATCAAACACCCAGAATATAAAACCACCTAACAAGTCGTCAGGGCAGTGACTGGCTTGTCAGGGCAACGTAGAATAAAGCAGCCTGACGATACAGCCGCTAATAACTTGTCAGGGCACTGCAATTTTGTGCAATTGTGTTTACCTGCGGAACGCCTCGTTTCACGGAGATCGTCAAAAAGTCGCCAAAATCCCTCGCGTCAACAACATTGCTTCCATTCTCAATGCGACAATGCTAGAGTCCATGACGTTTGTGTGGCTATATGGCTATCAATTCTGCACAAACTTACAAGCAAAATTATAAAGCTGAATGACGAACTAGCCGCTGGCACGTCAGGGCACTACAAATGTATCTACCTGCGGAATGCTCAATGCTTTTCTTCAAACACGATGTCGTCAAAAAGTCGCAAAAATCCCAGGCGTCAAAAACGACGCTTGTATTCTAGTTCCCAGAGCCCACGTTTCTGTGTGGCTTACGGGTGCCACAAAAAAGTGACCCCCAGAATATAAAACAACCTAACGAGTCAGCCGTTCAGCGGCTACTCGTAAGGGCACCGCAATATCGTATTTGGAGTTATAGGCACTTTAACCTATAAATAAAAAAAAATGGAGGGACTGCAAATATGACTTTCTTACCGTAAGTACTGGTAATTTGTTGTCTGATTTATTCTCAATTAACTTCTTTAGATCAGTGTAGGCAATGAATTCATTGGCAAATGTCTTGGTGCCCAATAGCTCAGCAACGATCCCACAATCCTCCCAGTCGACCCCCATGATGAATGCAAATGGCCGCAACAACCACGAGCAGATGAACTGAAAACGGCAAAAAGATTGTAATGCATAAAGGTCATTTCTCAGCAACAATGACTTCTTGTTTTGGCAAGCTCATGCAGGAATAGTGAAATAAAAGTAGCGTGCTGCGTAGGCAGTGTAGAAAGGAAATATAGTAAGGTTAGATATACTGCCGAAACAGAGAACGTAGGAATCTAACGTTTCGAGCGAAGGCCCTTCGTCAGAGAGAAACGTAACGAGTGTAAACAAACAATGAGCTTATATACGAAAGGTAATCATGTGACTAAAAATAAGCCAATCAGATAAAAATAACAATAACAAATTGATGAGATGCGAAAAATTAGCCAATCAAAGCAAAATAACAATAACAAATCGATACGATGCGAAAGACATTTGCTATTCATACCGTCGATGAGCAAAAAGGAGGGGGTGTAAAAAAAAAAAGAGCGAGATAAATTAATAGATAAATTAATAAAGTGAAAACGCCGTTTATGTCCGCCTTTACTAAACAGAAACAACGTCTTCAGAGGTGTTAAATAAAAGAAAAATGTTCGTTGAGTCAGTGATGATGAATGGTACGAATTTTGAAAATGAGACGCTTTTCATGCAGGAATGGGTTAATAATCACTTGTTAACCTATTACTGCCTAGGCTGTCTGAATCTCCATGTGACGGGTAAAACAGCATGGTGTTAGACAGAGTAAAATAATAAAAGGACCGTTTTTAGCTGGCTCTGACACGAATGCCAGTTAATCACTTGTTAACCCATTGCTGCCTGGGATGTCTGCATGAGGGTGCGTGAGTAAAATAGTCTGGCGTTCAAAACATTGAACTTTCGGCAACGATTTCAGGAAGTTTTGCGTTGCTGTAGCGAGGCATGATATATAGACGAGTAATTTTCTCCTCGCGACGGTAACGCACCGATTCTATCACCATTGGGTTGCCGTCGCGAGACGAATATTGCCCGTTTCTCCATAGCTTAAACAGTCGAGCGAGTAAAACGACAATAAAAGCGGCCGTCTTCGGGCGGGAATGGATTACATAAATTTTTCTTGTACGCAAACCAGATATGTGGCTATAGAAAACTTAAGGTCTTCGTTAAGGTTCGCAGGGTCATTTCTGTAAAGCACCCTCAATTCGTCAGAATTTATATTTTAAACAAAATAAAACGCTTTTTACTCGAGTCGCCCTGCGTAGCGTGAAGCCCTCTGGTTTTAATTAAAAAAATTCACAACTATTAACGGTTTGTGTTTATCGCGAAACCAAAGACACCATTGTATTCGACAAATTCATAGCTTTATAACGATATATTTTTGTGGCATAAATTCTGACGAATTGAGAGCGCTTTAGAGAAATGACCCTGCAAACCTTAACGAAGGCCTTAAAGCACTCGCTCGTGCAGGGCTAGAAGATTTACATAATTTTTCAAACTCTGCATGCCGCATGATTTCCTATAATCACTCCCATGTTCAATTCGAATTACATTGTCCCCCAAGCGAGAAAGTAGAGAAACTATTATAATAGGCAGGTAAATAATGAAATTCGTCGTATAAAACGAAGTCGTATTGACGTCGACTAATCGACGAAGTTAATATAAATTAAACTCGTCCGAATTTAATGCAACGAATAAACCAAACTTCACATATTAATGTAACGAGTTTACTCAAGCTTAATGTCCGATGTAGGTAGTAAAATTAAATGGCCTTTTGATGTTCGTTCAAACATCTTAATGAGAAAAATTCGAAATTTTCCACAAAACCAGAAAAATTAGAGATTAAATCTCCCCGTGAAAACGAGAGGCAATCATGGTATTGGATAAATGCTACCTTAAAGCCGACTTCTGGGTGATCAACCATGGAGCCGAGGTAAGACAAGACAGCATCAATGAATGCAATAAATGCGAGAAAGGCAATCAAGTTGGCTGCAATGTTGGCAACCAGCGCAATGGCATTCGAAGCTCCAGAAGCTGCAGCGTCAATCACGTTTTCTTCTTGCCTGTAAAGTAAAAAAAAACAACATCAAATAAATACCCAACGCAGCCAAGCGAATAATCCGACATATCGTAGTTCTAAAAGTAGCGCCCCGCCCCGTAAGTAACGGCTACCCCAGAAGTGACGCCCCAAGTAAACATCAAATCTTTGACACCTAATAATTTCCAAAAGTAGCGGTCCCCCCAAAAGTAACGACTACCCAAACGTAACGCGTTACATTTACCCAATATAACTTTTTGTCTGAAAAAGACGCTCACAATCAGTAATGGACTGACATGATTTCTCTAGCTACAAACCCCGAGAGCCTCTGGAACGGAACCATTAATCACGTGCATGCATGTAATGTAAGGTTTTAAATACAGTTCAAATTCGCACGTGTCCTTGTATAACAAAACAGAAAAGATCTCACCAAATAAGCATGTGTACGTGTGGTAATTCATTTGTATTTGCGTAATAAATATACCAAATATCTAGTTGTCATCCCAACACTTTTTTGCCTCCTTAGTGATTAAGTTGTCCCCAAAACATTCCCGAGGATTGAGGAGCATTTAATCACACAGTGAACGAAGAAATAAACAAAAGAATGGACACATGCGCAATGACAAACTAATATCCCATAACTTTTGGAGGCTTAAACAAGAATAAATATAGAATGAATTAAGCTTTGCTTTGCAACAATCTTTAGAGGGTTGTTCAGACCACAGTCAATAGGAGAGACTCCCTGGACCCTTCTGTTAACAGTGTTCACACCCTTTCTCAGCAGTGTGCCAATCTACTAGCATCGCCACAATGATGATTATGAGGGACGATTTCTTCATTAGAGAGCTTAAGCAACAGACGTTTTAGAGCCACGGACGGCTATTGAATTCAATAGCATTTTTCATTCAAAACAATGATAATGAGCAATTTAAAATTCCAAGAGCAAAGTGAACGCCGTCGTCGTTCTACACAAGACGTCATTGAGAGCATTGTCACGTTCTTGAGACGACGGGAACTTCTGGAACGTTGAAGCCTGTCATCGTTGTTTTACAACAATGAGACATGCTTTTAAAGTAGAAACTTGTATTTTGAGGGGGATAATTTCATTACATTACAATATAAAATAAAGGATCTGAATGTTTATATTATATAGATGAAATTTAAGCTTATGAGCTAACAGTTTAGATATGTGATTATTCATAGCCTTTATTTTGGGTAAAAAAGTCTTTTCAAAGAATACGCGGTTCAGTAGTTCTGTATTGTATTCCAGGGTTGCCAGATTGCTGAATAAATAAGCCAAACATTGTTATAAGCGGCCCTTTGATTTCTTTGTTTCCAACAAAGAAAACAAAAGGTTATTATAATAATATTTGGCTTATTTATTCAGCAATCTACCAACCCTGTTGTATTCCTGTTCTTCCGGTCACCGTCCGTGTCTCAAAAACGCCTAATATGCTTAAGCTCTCTATTAACAGTAATGAGGGACGTTTAGTCAAATTGTGCCCCATGAATACTAAATGAGATACGTTTAGGTTCTAAACGATGTTGGTGGTATTGGCTCTGATGAAGGCCTGAGTCGAAAGCTAAGCAATAGTCACAACTTTATTTGGCGCAATCATTGAAAAATCTGATAAACTGTCAAACTTACATTGGGGGAACGTCGATGTCACTGGACGATTTGGTCTCCGATTCTTCTGTTTCTGGATACATGAGTTTTGATATTGCCAAAGCAGCAGGGGCAGACATGACAGAGGCGGATAACAAGTGTGAAGCAGGGACACCGAAGGATATGTAAGCTGCCAACACTCCACCAGCTATAGTGGCAAAGCCGCCAGTCATAACGGCATGAAGCTCAGACATGGTCATATTATTTATAAATGGTCTGACCAGTAACGGTGCTTCAGTCTAAGAAAAGACAAAAAAAAACGCGAATGTGATTACGTTTTTCGAACTGACAGACGGTAGTACCCTTAGCAGAATAATATTTTGGGCTCGCTTGTTGGAAATTTGACTGTGTAACCGAGTGAACTCTGTATTACATGGGGTGACTGCCACTAAAAAAAAGTGAGGCTAAAATGGCGGACGGGACGCATTTTTGGATGTCAGTTTGAGGTCTCTACGCATGCCATAAAGCGGCAAATTTTGTTTACGTATACTGCTGCGAAAATCTAGACCAGCCAAGAAGCACAAAAACAACCGAATTTCTATTTTTACAGAGGATATGGAAAAGAGTGCTTCACACGGTATAAGATAAGTAAGAGATAAATACCGCGAGAACGGAGGTATTCAGACATCCACGTATAAATTACGAGGGGCGTATAATGAACCTAGAATTTATGGACATAAAATCCTCCCAAAGCTCCATATAAATCTCTTGCATTTCTAATGAAGGATCGGTGAGAGATAAAATGTCATGAATAACAAAGGAAACCGACCAACTAAAGTCATGCAACTTACCAGCTACATTAACCTGTCAAAAGCACTTTTAAATGAGTAAAAATTATGTCAATTTTTCACACTGACGTTCTTAAATCGAACTTTTTGTTACATTTAGGCAGGTCTCGTCACTCGTTTTCTTCAAACTGCTTTTTACTCGGGTGGCCTGTGGTAGGCCTTATTTTTTGGGGTGTCACGATTTTGCATTCTTGCACTTTTTACTTCCGCTGTACTATTCATACTTCCGATGAGTTGTTAGCCGTGTGATGGAGTGAGTCAGTGAGGCATGTTGTAAGTTCTTTGCTCCTTTTCCTTTTGGAGTTGGACAAAAAGTTGAACAGCTTCGCCTTTTGATCAAGGTGTTCTGCACATTGTTGATAGATTTCGAAATAGACTGACTGACTTTGTAGTTTAACAGTGATCAGATGTGGCTAACAACTGTCTTGATCGTAAATATGTTCACCAGTGTGTAGTATGTACCACATTCAGCCTTCGATTTGATCTTCCTCGGCCCACTCCTATGCGCCTCTACAGACTAGTTCCTAGTCATCTTTTCTCTCGATAACTTATTCTGGTGACGTCACAGAATAGGGATCGAGGGAGAGGACAAGCGGAAAATGATTCATCTTTATCCATGATGATCCTGCTGACCTCGGATTCTTCTCAAAAT
Source organism: Corallium rubrum (assembly GCA_964035015.1). NCBI lineage: Eukaryota > Metazoa > Cnidaria > Anthozoa > Scleralcyonacea > Coralliidae > Corallium > Corallium rubrum. Next base: position 8,948,338 of record OZ036009.1, on the reverse strand, counting down.
CAGAAAAATATGAACGAGGGCAAACTTCTTCTTGAGAGCAGACAGCAGACGAGTAGGTTTCTTTATTTTACATTACGTTAAAAGGTTGTTAGATACCAGGGTATTGCTTTATTATGAAAGTAGTGTGCTGCGTCGGAAGTGATTGTGTTGAAATACATTTATACAAATCGAAATATGCTACTTTCACGTTTCGGCAGTAGACCATGCAATCTTGCTATATGTTATAAAAATTGTGCAGATCGAGGTGAGTGTTATCGGCCTTGCTTTTCCTTAGCACGGCCATCTGGTGCTTGTATACAGTAATTTGGGGCCAGATTTGAGGCCAAGCTAAACATTTTACTCCCGGTTTCTCACAATTTCGGTCTGCCGCTCGACATTAGAAAAGAGAGGCCTGGGAACCAGGCTGGAGCTTCTGCGAAGGAGAGAGGGCTTCGATTCAGGCTTCGATTTTGTGATTGCTGCAATAACACTGCAATCAGTATCTTTTAGCCAAGCACCTCCGCACTTTGTAAATAGCCCAAGTGAAAGCCTGACCCAGGCATCTTGTTTTAAAGTTTCTAGAAATATTTAAAGTATTACAATAACTTGTGTTACCACTAAAGTTCTATTTTTCGTACATGTTCAAGCTGAGCGTCCAAAACGGCCTCTTTGTTTGGCCTTACTTTTTTGTCTAATGACTGATGGGGTCAGCCTTCCAGGTATATATAGAGTTCACTGGTGTAAAATCCTCACAACATGCAGTTTAAATGTTTAATCGAGTGAAATGCCAAATATTACTTGTAATATACATCCCTCTCCCGGTATTACCACCATTGTATATATATGAACAAACAACGTCAAAATGGAATCTATAGATATAGATAGATATCTAGATAGATAGATATCTAGATAGATAGATAGATATCTAGATAGACAGACAGACAGACAGACAGACAGACAGACAGACAGACAGACAGACAGACAGACAGACAGACAGACAGACAGACAGACAGACAGACAGACAGACAGACAGACAGACAGACAGATTGATTGATTGATTGATTGATTCACTTTTATTTCAATACGGTAGTTTCATAAGTAGACACTTCTTTACATGAAAGCCGTATGACAATATGTACGTATATATTAAATATTTTTACAAGTTTTATAAAATAAAAATATACAATAGATAAATATAAACAATTAAGATACACAATGACAATTTTTCAAATCAGACAATTTGTTTTTAAAAGTAGTCAGTGATTGCGGTATTTTAAAATCGTGTGGAAGAGAATTCCACATTTGCACACCTCTATACGAGAAGCTTCCCTTAAAACATTCAGTTTTGGGAGTTCGAGTTAATGCTAAATTTATTTCACTGTCCCTAAGTTTTGACCTGTAAGAAATATAATCTGAGCACTTAACAAAAAGGTCATTTAAATAACCAGGAACTTTATTATTTAGAGCTTTATAAACCATTAAGCATAAATGTTTGTCTCTTCTTTGTGATAAATTTTCCCAATTTAATTCTTCTAATATATCAGCAGATCTGGTATCATAACCTTGAAAAGTAATAATACGGGCCGCACGATTTTGAAGTTTTTGCAAACAAGATGAGGGACCTTTACTTAGGTTTCCCCAAACAGTATCACAATAGTCAAAATAAGGCTGAGTAAGTGCATTATAAATGGAAACAAGAGTTTGTTTTGGTACAAATTTCCGTGCTTGTTTAAGACCATTAATAGAACGACAAACTTTTTTGCTTAAATGATCTATATGTTTACTCCAGACAGACAGACAGACAGACAGACAGACAGACAGACAGACAGACAGACAGACAGACAGACAGACAGACAGACAGACAGACAGACAGACAGACAGACAGACAGACAGACAGACAGACAGACAGACAGATGGATAGATGGATAGATAGATAGATAGATTGAAATATTTATTTATACACGGTAGTTTTATCAAATTGGATATAAAAATACACTTATTTTTCCTAAAAGCCGTGATATAGTTTATAATACATATTTACATTATTTACAATCAATTGAAACAAAATTGTTATTATCTAGTTGGCACAGATAATAGTTGACTCCAATTTTTTGATAAATATTTTTGATGATGACGCCTCTTTTATTTCGTCCGGCAGAGAATTCCAAAGTTTTGCACCAGTGAAGGCGAAACTTGAGTTATAATACTCTGTTCCATTATTAGGAAGCTCAAAAGTTATTTTAGATCTTCTGAGATTATAAGCATTTAGGCCATCTCAATGTTTAAATATATCCAATAGGTATGGTGGTGCAATACCATTCACTATTTTATACATCATAATGGCCTTTTGCCTATATCTCATTTCTTTAATGTTCATCCAGCCAAGTTCTTCCAAAATTTGCGAGGATGATTTCAAGAAATGTGCCCCTGCAATAACACGAGCTGCTCTATTTTGTAAAATTTGTAAACTTTTGTCTAATGTTTCTCCAATGCTATCCCAAACTATAGAGCAGTAAATGAAATATGGTTCAACAATAGCTCTATAAAGTGACACCAGGTTTTTTTAATTGAAAATGGGTTTAACACGTCTTAGAGTATGAATATGGTTTTTCCATGAATATGGTTTTTCCATGATATATTTTTATCAACGTCAACCCCCAAGCATTTCACCGAGCGAGCTTGGCAGCCTTGGCTTAATGAAACACCGTTTACTGACAATGGAACTGAACCCCCAAGGGCCGCCAATTTTTGTCGAGAACAATTAAAACATTTTTTGAGACATTTAATGTCAGCTTATTAGCACAAAGTCACTTGAAAATTTTGTCTAACTCAACCTTCATTTCTTCTTGAATTGATTCTAAATTGCAGCCTGTGAAGGTCATATTTGTATCAACAGCAAACAGTCTTGCAACACTACGTTCCAAACACTCGGGTAGGTTATTTATATAAAGTAAAAATAAGACCGGACCCAGAAAGGAACCCTGGGGTACTCCACATGAAATTAATTCTTCATTGGAGTAAACCCCATTAACATGGCAAATTTGTGTCCTATTAGACAAGTAGGATCTAAACCACTCAAGACTGCACTCTTTCAAGCCATAACATGCTAATTTCATCAGCAACATTTTGTGGTCAATGGTGTCGAATGCTTTTTGTAAATCAAGGAAAATTACACCGTTCACCATTCCTTTATCAATATTAAAACACCACTGATTTGTCATATCAAGTAATGCCGTCAAAGTTGAATGCAGCGAGCGGAATCCGGATTGTCTAGTATTAATTAGCCTGTGTTTGAGTAAGTATTCATAAATTTGATTGCACATTAAACGTTCAAATAAACGCGCAATTGTAGATAACACAGAGATTGGCCTAAAATTGTTCGCATCATCTCTTTCCCCAGATTTATACAATGGAAACACCTGCGCGATTTTCCAGTTGGTTGGAAAATTCTTTGTTTCAATTGAAAGATTGAAAAGATTTGTTAAAGATTCATAAATCTACGGACCAGATATTTTCAACAATTTATTTGATATTTTGTCATGGCCCGAAGCCTTACGCAAATTCAATATTATTTATCTATCAGTTTTATAACCTGCTTAGCATCTATCTTTTGAAATTCAAATGATGAATTAGCCTGTGACATATAATCTTTTGGTGTTTTCTCATTGTTTAGAACGGGGACTTTAGATGCCAAATTTGGGCCAATTTCAACAAAATATTTATTGAAAGAATTAGATGTCATGTGATTTTGTTAAAATTTCTCCTGAGTCAGATGACAGCATATTTATTTCAGTGTTATCTAATTTCTTACCCATAGCATTGTTTAAAATTTTCCACGTTTCCTTAGCGTTCTCTTTATTCTTATTAATCTCATTATCATAATATGTCTTTTTAACCTCCTTAATCTTATTGTTTACAAAATTGCGTTGCTTTTTATAAGCAGACCAATATTCGGAATTATCGGACGAGACGGCTTTTTTCTTAAGCCTA
>OZ036009.1:8866869-8939369 GCA_964035015.1 Corallium rubrum | reverse complement strand
TAAGTCTTATCAAACATTGTTCCAAATTTTCAGATAGTTTTACCTTTTTGTTTGCAGAAGTCTCCCCATTCAAAAAGTAGAGTAGTTCGATGGCACATGATAAACAATCGCTCACAAAAAACGAGATTGTAATTACTTTGCTTCAAATTTGGTGTAGATATACTCCTCTGTTTCTGACTAGAGTTAAACTTCTTGTTTGGCGGATAGACAACTCACAGGCAGCCATTAAAGTCAATGAGCCAATCAAAAACAACAAAAACTGCAAGAGTCAATTACGTTCTCCAGCGGATGCTAACGAACTCATCATTCTTAAAAACCTGGTTCCGAATTAGAGACCTTTAAATATTACAAGAAAAACTTACTTGACCAACGAAAATATTCCCAGCTGCATTTAATGACTCACTACCAGATGTTTTCATGGTGACATGCATCACCCATGCGATCTTTTTGATAACTATAGGCATGATTCGTAAGTAGTAGAGCACAGAAATAGCTGAACTGAAGAAAATGACGACAGGCAGCACCTAGAGGAATAAATACAATGAATACCAATGAATTGAGATGTACAAAGTACACCAAGAATATCAGTGATAAGTTTACAGGGGGGTGCGTGGCTCGGCCTTGGCCAAGGGGGGTGCCAATTGCCTTGTCAAATCCAAGTACATTAAAGGACGCATTCATTTAATGTCCGTGTAAACTTCATAGGACCTAGGTATTAGGTATCATAGCTATCTGCTATCATATGATTCATAGATATACGATTCATATATTAGCTATCATATGATACATAGGTATTAATAGATATAAAAAAAATTTCTGGCGGGCTTCGCCCCCCTACCCCCCATCCCCACCACCAGCTCGCAGACCCCTGCCGCCGACTACAGAGTATGGCAGTTTTCGACGAGATCTCGGGTGTGCAAGACAAAAATTCAGGTGTGCAAGTGTGCATTTATGAGTCTAATAAATTCAGGTGTGCAAGTGTGCTCTCATATTTGTCATTTGTGTCGCTTATTTACAGTCTGAATAAGTCAAGTTCCCAAATTGAAATAAATACGGTATTAAAATATAAAGTTTTTAATGTTATTTTCTTGTAGTTGATTACTGCCCTGTCTTGCGAACTTTTTATGACATTTTATGACCTTCAATGTTCTTAAAAATCACCCCTCAGAATGCAGGAAATGGGGCATTTCCGACACTAAATTTCAAAATTTCCAGGGGGGGGGGGGGGGGGGCATGCCCCCGACCCCCTAGAATAATTCAAGTGTGCAACGTCATTTGACAAAAAATGTCTCGGGTGTGCACTTGCCATACTCTGCAGTCTGGCCCTACCGTAGCTCCCTCAGCGGTGCTCCACTCTGCCTTGGTCGCCCAGCAGGCCTGATCTCACTTCGCTCGCTCAGCACCTCTCCTACCAGATCAAGCTGGATCCATCATGGAAGAATATACTCTAACTCTAACACTAAAGTGCTGATATATAAGTCTGTTTGCAGTTTTTGGTTCCCTCGCTTCGTTGTTGAGATATTTCAGGTTGTTAATGGTAAATTAAACATTTTGATGTCTTACGTGAGATCTTTGCTTTATCGAATATCGCTTGAAAATTCTACATGTTTTGGTATTGTCGTGGGGAAAACATACCCGCACGCTTCCTTCGAATTAATTTGGTTTTATAATAAGCAAAGATATATAACTTTCTCTGATAACTCATTATGCACATGTGACGTCAAGATGATTAATTTGCATATCAAACAAATTTAAATATCTCGGGAGAAGCAAGGAAACGATAAACTTCAAAAACATGCTACTTTATCATTTTAAGTATTCCTTCAAAAGACAGACTTAAATTTTGTTTCATAAACACTTTGTTACGGCGTATTGCAACTAACGTTTATTGGAAATTCTAGGTTTGACGATACATTGTTCAGTGCGAGTGATGCTAATCTATCGGCAACATCTACATATTTAGAGGGGAACATTTTTTTAGAGGCAGGATTTTTTTTAAGGCAATTTCATTTTTCTAGACGCAACATTTGGCAGTGCGGGTGATCGCCCAGAAAATTCAGTACATGGACTAACATAGTGATATCCGACAATGATCAGATATTGATACGAATATTCGTGGACACTACTATGACTGTGTGCACACGGTAAGTGTACTGTTAGGGCGCTGCTTCTCACCGCTGCAGTCCAAAGTTAAGCCCAGTTGAACGGGGTTAGTATTTGGATGGGTGACCGTCTGGGAATAACCCCGTTCTGAGCTTGGGACTCATGTGAGGACTCTTGTGAGTACATCACCGAAGTGCTTTTCAGTGGGGTCCTTCAAAAATTATGTACAACAAAGTAACAATACAATGTCAAATAATACATACAAATTACAACACAATAACAATACAACGTTTCCAAAAAGCGGATATAGACTTCTTCAACAATTACAGAATGCGCCACCCTCCAACACCGATGCCAAGCTCAGCCACCTAACTTCTACTGAAATACAAAAGTATGCAACATAGCTGAACCTGTCACCATCAGCGGAAAGTGACGCACCCTGCATTTATTTAGTTGATATATATTTATTTAGTTGATCTCTTCAGTGCTGCGAGGGTTTTTCGCCGGGTTCTCCGGTTTTCCTCCATCTTTAAAATCAACACTCCTAAGTCTTCATTCGTGGTCAGACATGTGTCGTATGGCGGCTGCCAGAACGCCTTTAAAATGCCTTCGACGCGGCCATGCGTATTGAAATTTAATATGTAAATACTTTTGTAACCCTCACGTGACCCTGACCTCTGCCTTACTGTAATTGGTCGGTTAGCGTTTGAGGGCAAAAATTTTGCCATCAAATGATGTAACTGACTAATCACAATAAGGCAGAGGCCATAAAGGGTCACGTTGGGAGTGACACAAGCCTTTTGCGTTTTTAACATTGTCATGTTTAACGTCATCGTTTTGGCGTTCTGTTCACGCCGTACATGTATAAGAAAACATTTGTATTATATGCAAATTTGCCCAATGTCACTTTTGTCTCAAGAAAAATTGGATCTCAATGGCTTATTTTATCATTTTTTCCCAATAATTAATATTGGGTCTTAGCTTGTCATACAACAAGTCCATAAAATGTTCCTGCTCATTCTATTAAAATACAGCGGTTCTGTACTCTCTCATTCGTGATTAATACATTGTTCGGCATGATCAACACCGTTCGTTAATCCGTGGGAAGCTAAACAGTGTTTAAGCCGTTCTTAAACCATTAGATACTTGACAGATTATGTTTTTGTTTTTTTTGATAATGATGTTGTGTTAACAACCAAGGATACTATAGTTAAAGAACCAAGCTCACATGCAGAGGACAAAAAGATTGTCATTTAAACTTTTAGTCGCCATCTTGAGTTCAGTTTAGCGTTTCATGATTTCGACGTATATAGTAGTTTAGACCTGCATGTTCGCACGAGAATAAAAAGTAAAACGACACATTTGAAAACGATTACAATAGTGAAAACGATGATCAGAGATCGTTTCCAGTATTAAAAACGTTTTCGTCAATTGACGTCGTTTTCATCCGTTTTCGTGGGAACATGCACGCGGTGAAAACGATGCCTTTTGAAACGCGTTTAAAAAAACCTCAAGGATACGACACCGTGTGTACGCAGTCATATATCTGGCTGAACAGATGTAAAGTCTAATTTTCTAACCTTAAATGCAAAATAATGTGCTTTAAATGTTGTTCCAAATAAAAAGATGGAACCCACGTCACTGTAATCAAGGAATACGTTGATCTGGTCACCAAATAGTTTGAAAACTGTGTATCCAGCTGAGGTGCGTAGTATAACTAAACCAAAGATGAACTGAAGAGCTAAACCCCAGACGACAGGACGCCAGATAATCTAAAATAAAAATGAAGGGACTGATAGCGTTGAAGACTCATTCAACGCGTGCAATGTCTGTACGGGAAAGTATTTTCCTGAAACCAGTTAACACTAGAGCAAAAGTTTCCGGAGGATTCGTGACGAATTCGGAACGTTTTAGTACCAGATTCGTTTTGCCGTTTACGCCCAAGAGAATGAATCCCAAATAAAAACTTCCCGGTTTGGTCACGTATCCGTAGATTTTGAATCCGGAAAAAAAGTGGAAACTTTGTATGCGAATACTTTTGAATCCAAAACAAAACGTACTGTGAACGATTGTTCCGATGAATCCAGATCCTTTTCCTCCCGCAGTCATATGCGGTGGAAAAGGAATTTCGGGTGCGATAGTAGGTTAACCCATACATACAGGGTAATTTTCCATCCAGCGGCGGAAGTGACGTCATAGGGGTGTGCGCACAGGCTGACGTCATCATTTTTGCGTACGTACGCGCACGTACGCGATATCATCAAATTCCCCATAAATTATTTTTTTTTCGGAATAAAGAACACAATGCTTATAGTTTTCATAGAGATAACATTACTACTGCATAAATATGGATACGAAGATTACGGAATGCCGAACTATAGCCGAACTAACGAGTTTGGAAAACATGTATGTCTTGAGCGAGTACGAACAGGGTTTAGTATTTGAGAGGAAAGTGGAATTAATTACTCGTTCGCTCGAGTGGGGAGTCGAAAATGAACAACTTGGGTTAACAGCGAACCTTACGGATTCCTGGACACCAGAACAAAGACAAGAAGATGAGCACATGCTCATAACTGCTCTGAGCACTTGCTCATTTGTCATAACTGCTCTGAGCACTTGCTCATTTGCTCATAACTGCTCATGAGCACTTGCTCATTTGCTCATAACTGCTCTGAGCACTTGCTCATTTGCTCATAACTGCTCATGAGCACTTGCTCATTTGCTCATATGGGCCCGTTTTGGCCCTATAAGGCACTATACGGCCCGATGGCCCGTTTGCTGACTAGACGTCCTAACCTGGGCAAGCCCAGGCTTGTCATGCTCCAGGACTTATTATTGCTTAAAAAATGAAACAAGACACAATACAATTTTGATAAATTTTTATTTCACATAAGCATTACATCGATTCACTGATCATCATCACTATCTGAAATTTCTAGTCCAAAAATCAAGTGGTGTTTATTAATAAGGACTTTCCGTCCCTACTCGTCATTTACAGGTTGTCTGAGCTGAAAGAATGAACTGCCAATATTGTGGGAAAATGTTTAATAAAGGCTATAATCTAAGACGGCACGAAAACGATTGTCCGTCAAGGGAATACACTGACACTGAGGAGCCTGATATGGAATCTGATGAAGAAATGTCAAGCTCGTCGTATGATGAAAACAGTCAGAGTTCCGAAGATGACGGTGAAATAAAGAAGAGATTGATCCTTGGGCAACCATGATTGACGATGCAAAAGTGACGGTTCGGCCAGAATATGATGAACTATTAAAAACGTTGCAAATGGAAGGGCAAGAAGAAAGTGTAGCTAAGCAGAAAGCCTTTGAAAAAATTCTCCCTGAACTTCAGAAAGAATTCGCTGACGTTTACGTGGATAATTTACGTTGGATGAAAGCACTTAAAAAGGATCCTGTGCATGGAAAGATCATGGAAACGAAGCAGACACTTGTGAACGAAGACTCGTTTGATCCTGATGAAGCTTTATCTGCAGCGGTTGACAAAAGAAAGTTTCTTTTGAAACAGCTTTTAGAAGATCAAGGACGTTTCTCAGATAGTGATGATGATCAGTGAATCGATGTAATGCTTATGTGAAATAAAAATTTATAAAAATTGTATTGTCTTGTTTCATTTTTTAAGCAATAATAAGTCCTGGAGCATGACAAGCCTGGGCTTGCCCAGTTTAGGACGTCTAGTCAGCAAACGGGCCATCGGGTCGTATAGTGCCTTATAGGGCCAAAACGGGCCCATATGAGCAAATGAGCAAGTGCTCATGAGCAGTTATGAGCAAATGAGCAAGTGCTCAGAGCAGTTATGAGCAATTGAGCAAGTGCTCATGAGTAGTTATGAGCAAATGAGCAAGTGCTCAGAGCAGTTATGAGCAAATGAGCAAGTGCTCAGAGCAGTTATGAGCATGTGCTCATCTTCTTGTCTTTGTTCTGGTGTCCAGGAATCCGTAAGGTTCGCTGTTAACCCAAGTTGTTCATTTTCGACTCCCCACTCGAGTGAACGAGTAATTAATTCCACTTTCCTCTCAAATACTAAACCCTGTTCGTACTCGCTCAAGACATACATGTTTTCCAAACTCGTTAGTTCGGCTATAGTTCGGCATTCCGTAATCTTCGTATCCATATTTATGCAGTAGTAATGTTATCTCTATGAAAACTATAAGCATTGTGTTCTTTATTCCGAAAAAAAATAAATTTATGGGGAATTTGATGATATCGCGTACGTACGTACGTACGCGTACGTACGCAAAAATGATGACGTCAGCCTGTGCGCACACCCCTATGACGTCACTTCCGCCGCTGGATGGAAAATTACCCTGTATGTATGGGTTAACCTACTTGCGATGTAAACGGCCGATTCCGAATATTGTTGTAGTGCAACGGTATAACGAATCCGCGGATACTCGGTACGAAGTGAATCCGGAGACATTTACAAATCTGGAAACTTTTGCTCCAATTGTCCCATGACTGACAGTCTGACCACTACTTTGGTCAGACTGTCAGTCATGGGACAATTGTTTGGCCAATCTCGTCCCCACGGTGTTCGCGCCTTATCTAAAATGTCTAGAAATCCCCCCTCTGACGAGTAAACTACTAAAATTGTCTGGAGTTAGAACGAGTAAAAAATGAAGGGGCTATTTTTGGCCTGTTCAGGCAGGAATGGGTTATTTTTAAATTATCTTGCAACTGTATTTTTGTAGAAGACTAGTTACGGGGTGATTTTCTCCAGTTATTCAACCCTGTAATTACCTTTTTTCGATGCCGGGATAGCAAATAAGCAATGAAAATATAAATGACAAGTCCGAGAAGTGACAGAAATCTAATAGGTTTCTTGCGAGTGTCCACAGCAAGGAATACCATAATACAAATGAGCAATGCACCGTATATCACCCTGAAAAACATGTACGGAAAAGCAACAGTGGAGTTAGTCAATACTCAATTTATATTTATATATATATATATATATATATATATATATATATATATATATATATATATATATATATACATACATACATACATACGATACTACCATTTGCGTTCAAGCGTTTAGCGAATAAGTAGTTGTTTTCGAGTTTTGAAACAAAAGTTGTCCAATCACAACTACAGTATATAGTATTTCGAATTGGAATGAAAACTTTAATAAACAGAAGCGCTATTTTTGTTTACGTTCATAAAACGACCAAATGTTTTGCTGCAGTCTTGTAGCCAGTTATGTGTGTTATGTCAGCTTTCGAATAATGTGTAGGTTTTGGTATATGCAATAAACGGACGGAGCGCTATAATGTTTTCCCTAAAACGCAATCCGAAGGTCTACAGTAACTTTAAATGAGATTAGTGTCAAATTCACATAAAAATAATGATTCTCCGGTCATCACGAGCTGTAAGGCAATTGACACAAATCTTGAAGCAACAGTGAAACCAAGCCTATATAGTTTCAACACCGGCCTCATGTGAATAAAAACTGATTCAGGCCGGTCCGAGTTCAGTCTCATGTAAACACCCCCTATGGCATTGATAGACAAAAAATATATCACATTGACATACCATTTGAGATGCTTCCAGTGATTGTTAATTGTATCAGCTACAGGTTTAATCAACCAATTGTGGATCTCATTCCAAAAATAGTCCCGAATCACCATCCATGTGAGGCACAACCAAACAAACAATCCAATAAGAAACAACCCTAAAGCTTTTTCAAATCCGACATACATAATTCCAATAATACTGTAAAAGATAACTATTAAGTCTAAAACCATGACTGTGATTGTTGGCCAGTGCTTTTTCCACATCACAGAAGCCCTTTGCCAAGTGTTGCTTTCCTGGTAATGGGCCCATAAGTTGCGTCTTGCATTTGGCCTACCAATCTCGGGATCTCTGTTATTTACATCTTTCATTTCAATCTATAAATTCATTTGTTATAATATTAGTGACTGATAGTTAGGAGAGGCCATGCAAGCACAGGTGGTATGTGAGTGTTAGAGAAAAAATACCCTGGACACCAAGCTGAATAAACTAATTTAAAAAATCACTAGCAGCATTCGTTTCGCACCATCTAGACACAGGGTATCGTTTTCAAATATTAATTATTCTCGTTTCGCATTATCGGTGCGCTACCAGCCCTCCATGCATGCGTGTGAACGCGCGACGCCTATATTGCCTATTTGAAATTCAGGCCACGTCCACACGTATACGTTTTCCTAGCGTTTTCATATTGTTTCAGGTAATGAGGCCATTGTTTTGTGCTCCCCTGAGGACCGAGAACAATATAAAAACGCGACGAAAACGCATACGTGTGCACGTGGTCTCAATTTCTTTGTGCCGTTTTCATCTATGACGGAGTTCATTTACGCATTGCATGAACCAACGGATGTGACTACAAACCTACAAGAGTAAATAGTCGGTTCGACATCATGATCAATTTTCAGTTTCTGTTAATTAAATAAGGAGTGTAAAAAAGTGTTGATAATCGATGTTAAATCTGACAGTATAAATTACTGATAACTCCGTGGCGCTTGGGCAACTTGTAAAAATGATTCTCGAATCGATACTCCCATTTGATGTCAAAAATACTGTAAGAATTGCGATTCTGTACACTTCGTTCGATTCCCTGTTTCGAAAAGATTCGTGAATAAGCGACTGCGATGAATTTCGGCTTGCCATCAAGGCGATTCGTTTGTCTACTCAAAAAGACAGCTATATATCTGTAGATATTACCAGGGTTAAGTCACGTTGGCCTGAAAAACAGAGAAAAATCTTCTCGACGTTTCGAGCGAAGGCCCTTCGTCAGGAGAAATTAGTAAACAACTCACATATGGTCACGCGTATTTATAGCAGAGCTACAATGGGAATCACGTGAACACATGTAAGCCAATAAAAACAAAGTAAACAAATAAATTAATCCCCGAGCCGGGCGTAGGGCCGAAGGCCCGGAGCCCGGTGAGGGTGCTAATCTCGACATGCGTGGAGTCCACTTTACACGCGTGTTGAAATGCGAATCGGTTTGAGCGATCTGAATATTTGTATTTATATTATATATATATATATATATATATATATATATATATATATATATAAATATATATATAATATATATAATATATATATATATATATATATATATATATATATATATATATATATATATATATATATATATATGTATGTGTGGACGGACCACGCGCGGTGAAGATTGTGGGGCACTGGAAACAATATAGTTCTTGACAAAAAAGATTTGAAAAAGATTTGATATTATTCTTGACAAAAAGACTTGAGGAGTTTTGGGGATACGTATCCTTTTCAAAAGAACAGAAACAAATCAACGTTTACGTATATAAAGTCTTCAGACTTGACTAAAAGGAAACCCGTCAAACCAAAACTCGAAAGAAACGAAGACAAAGGCCGAAAAGTTTATAAAGCTACGGTAAAAATATAGAGCAGTCGCTCTCAGTAATCACGAACACTTAGTAGCAAAACTGTCGAGTTTCCCTGTTTACATCTATCACTGTTAATTTTGTTTTATATTTTGTGTGTCCTTGAAGTATCATATCCATTGCATGTTTTTTCTTGCCAATGCCAGTTACGTTGTATTTTTTACCTGTGGCTGCCGTCTTATCTCCTTTTAAATGACTTTCTTATTGTAAAACTACATATGACTTAGCGGTTGTTTATAATTTAGCATAAAAATGGAGAAGGAACATTTCTTCTTTTGTAAAACGTACAAAGACTACAAATGCTGTTGAACTGAATATTTATTAACATGTATGTGAAAACACTTTCAGCAATTCATATTTCGAAATGAAAAATTGTTTTTGTTATATTAGTTTAAATAAATTTAAAATGCCATAAATGAATATAGTTTGAGTAGTTTTCAAAATGCAAATATTTTTAGATACCAAGCGATGTTCTTTGTGGGAAGAAAGAACTGTAAAATATAACCCTAACATTTTAATAAAATTCCGATGCCTGCTTCAGTAGTGTGGTGGTAACGTCGTCGGTTTGCACGCGAACGAGATTAAGTTCAAACCCTGGTGGCAACGTGCAATTTTCTTCATCTCAATATATTTTACGAAATATCATCCTTGAATTTTTCTTTGTTCTTTGTGGCATTTTTCTTTAAAAAAAATGGAGTGCTTTTTTTATTTCAAATATTCTACCATAATTAAAACTATATTTTCATCGTTCCGACCATTCGCGAGGATCTGGGTACGAGAATGCGTTCCGACAGGAGTGACTATTTCCAGGCCTGCAATAGAAAAGAGCGCAAGAGTGGGGGGGGGGGGGGGGGGGAGTTGCTGTAAAAGCGAGCGAGGGGATATTGCATTTATGTATCTCTAGTATGTAATTTTAGCCTGTGTGCAGGTGCTGACCCAATTTGTGGGTCAGCTACCTGCAAATGGGCAAAGAAACAGGTTATAAATTACTATTTAAATCATCAGAAAAAGGTTAAGGAAAAGGTGTGGAATATGGTGGTGGAGTGAGCTAAATGAAAGAGAATCGCTCATTGAGGCCGTGAGGGTGAATGGTACCAAGTTTGTAAATGAGACGCATTTCTTGTTTACGACGAGTATCGTTACAACCTGTAATGGGCTGAATGGCACAGATTTTCATGTTAGAAAAGGAGTGGTTGGCACTGTTGAAGTGCCTGGCAACAAGTTTGTTTTGCACATTGTTTTTGACATCACGAAGGTGTTCAACAAACCTGTCACCTAAACGTCTTCCAGTTTCTCCAATGTAAAGCATGGGACATTTACTGCAAGAGATACAGTAAATGTCCATGTCTCTTGCAGTAAATGTCAATTTTATATACAAAGTATTATTATGTAACCATTTATTTTGGCCTACCTTGAACACCAAGCCGAAGAATTTTCAAAACAGCAAAAGCGTGATTTGAAAAAAAGGGCGGCGATTTTACTTTTATCGTTACGGCTTTTTTGAAAATTATTTGTTGGGCAATTATCTTTTTGACAAGAGTATACGCATTCCGCCGCGCCTGGTATATCAATAGCAATAAATATTACTTTGAAAAATTTTAACTTTATCCCAGTATAATCGCTAATAATTATGAAAGATATAGATGTGCTTCCTATTCAGACGTAGACTCCCTTCTTAAAATAATGGTTTTGTCGCGGTGACAACATTAAATATGGTTTCGGAAATCGCAGTGGAAATAGTTTTATCTCGAATAGCTGCCAGAAGGCATGTGTTCTTGCCACGTATTGAAGGCAATAATGTTTGCCAATTTATGTTTTGCGACTAAAGGGGAGAGCGAAATGCCTAGAAATTTGTCCCCTAGGGATGGGACACCGGAACGGACAGGAAAGTTTTCTTTGTCTTGTGAGCTCTCGGTCGGAACTAATGACGTTAACACAAAGGAAACTTTCCTGTCCGTTCCTATCCTGCGGAAGATTTGCCTGAGTGGAAACCAGCCTTAAGGATCCTAGGAAAAAATACAAGTATATATACTGAAGAAAAGGCAACTTACCTCTTCTTTGCTAGGTACCTATTGCCGAAACGGGATCTGGGTTTTCTGATGTGGGTCCGTTCTCTCCAACGACATGCAAACTACAGATATAACTGTCTTTTGAGCAGACAAACCAATCGCCTCGATGACAAGCCGCAATCATCGCAGTCGCTTATCCACGACTTTTTTCAAAGCAGGGAATCGAACGAAGTGCATGTACAGGATCGCCATCCTTATTTTGACCATTAAATGGGAGTATTGAGAATCGTTTTTGTGGATACTGGTAAGAAAACTTATACATGAATATAGATTTCAAATAGTTACGTTGATCAGTTGATGGTACGGCTTAAACATTGGGAATTATATTTTGCCTTCCTTCGACGTTGGATATAATTTAGATTAAAAATAAGAGACAGCTTATAATTTGGCTCAACTATATATATTAATATTGTATATATAGAATTTGTATTTATTTCCAAGCATTGACGTAGTTTTTCTTGTTTCTAGTTTTATTTGCAAGTTCACGCAGTTCTCACAGAGTCGGCGCTGTGTTTGTCAGTCTCTAATCAACAATTTCATCAGACTCCATCTGTCAGTGTGTAGGCTGTGATGGTACTCGCAAAATTTGCAAAGCAAAGGTCAATTCAAACCCAAAACAAAGCCTCTGTGCTTAGCTGTGCTCAAACTGTACTATATTAAAATAGACAGTACACAATCGACTACTTAATAATATAAACAAGTAACTTGCTTGGTTTTCAATAAATCAATAATGTACCATAACTTACAAATAACTTACAACTAGTTCAGTGGTTAAATGTGAAAGTGAGAGTGAGCTGTGCAGCTTGAGCAATGTGTCAGAATGCATTGTGTAAAATAGACTTGTGTGTTTGACATGCTGTACTGCAGTTTAGTTTAGTTGATTTGATTTATTAAAATTTTCAAATGGCAGATTGTTGAAGATAGTCAGCAATCTGAAAAACTTGAAATTACAAAAAGTTGATTCAGTCTGGGCTGGCATAAAGCTCGTCTTAAGTTTTACTACCATACACCTTTTCGATAATTATGTCACGCTGCATGAAAACGAGGCTCCCAGGCCAAATTTTCACAATTTTGATTATCATAGCAATCCCGCCATATTTGTTTAACAT
This sequence comes from Corallium rubrum, assembly GCA_964035015.1. Classification (NCBI taxonomy): domain Eukaryota; kingdom Metazoa; phylum Cnidaria; class Anthozoa; order Scleralcyonacea; family Coralliidae; genus Corallium; species Corallium rubrum. The sequence continues at coordinate 8,926,647 of OZ036009.1, read as the reverse complement.
AATAGAAACACATCGTGTACGTATGTTGTTAGGCATTTCATAAGCTTTCATTTGATGTATTCAACTTTCAAGTTTCTGTGACGTGTGTAACTTTTTAAAATGTCCAAAATGTTCGCACCATTGCTCGTCAAGTAATAATAATGGATTCCCACAACTGTTGTAGAATTTCGGATATTGTTTTTAAAATACATAACGCACAACTTTGAAACATATATCAAACAGAAGATACTGTAAAATGCTATTTGCGGTACAACTTTCAAGTTTCTAGTTTAAGAGAAAGTATTTTAAGACTGAAGGGAAAACGTACTATTATGAGTCTGAGTTTTAAACAAAACAAACTTAACAATTCATCCACCAGACCAAGATAATAGTAAGTTTCCCATTTTTAAAATACTTCCCCTTAAGCTAGAAACTTGAAAGTTCTACCACAAATAGCATTTTACAGTATCTTCTGTTTGATATACATTTCAAAGTTGTACGTTAAATATTTTAAAAATAGGTACGCAATGCGTACATGCGTCTACGTTTAGGGCTACAGTGTATATCGTTTGCAATCACGTGACATTGGACGCCATCTTGCTAAAACAAACATGACGGTGACTGGTGTGTCAACAGTGTATGCCAAGCAAAAAACCAACCAATATGATGGTGATGTATCCTCCCTCCCTCCCCCCCCCCCACACACACACTTTTTAGCCCAGGCAAAAAAACAAAAGCTTTGAAAAATTGAAACTGTCATGTCCACTGCATGTTAGGTCATGATTTGCATGTATAAACTCAATTCATAAGAAAATGCGCATCTTAATTTGGGCTAGTCTGTCAACACATATCATCTGCGAAGCGTGTAGGTTTAGAAATTATTAGAAACAGCTAAACACGGCATGATTTGATGATTTTGATCAGTGATAAAAAAGTCTCTACAATCTTCCCCCAAAATGCTGTACGTATGTTGTCAACATAAAAAAAAAAACCAGTCCAAAATGTGAAATTTTATAAACTTCTGATCTGACTGAAAATCACTGCTCAGAATGCAAGAAATGCCATTTGCGGGATTCTATATTTCAAAATTTTCCAGGGGGGGGACATGACCCCGGACCGCCTAGAAAGATCCACTCCTGTTTAGCTCCCCAGCCCCTGGAAAATTGAGTCCAGTTAATCAGATCAAGTGCATGGGCCGTTTGGTTGCAATAATCCTCAAGACACTGACAGGCAGTGTAAATGTGTAATTAATAAAACAGAGTACATAGCAATATACCAAATCAGGAAATAGTCAATTTAATTTGCTAAAATACATATTAAGAACTTTTCAGAATGTTTGTTGATATTTGACTAGTTTAGCATGAGAATTTTCTACTATGTGTATACACATGCAGAAATAATACTGTCATAATAAGTTACATACTGGTTACATCCTGTCTGCATATCACAGATTGTTTGCCCTCACTAAATTACTAAAACTGGCTGATTATTTTACCTCGGTCAATTACATAAACAATGGATCCAGGATTTTCCTCAATGTTACTTAATTTCCTCAGTAATAATGCAACATACTTACACAATATATAACAGACATTTGGACGTTTGTCAAGCTCAATTACTCAGAAAAAATTTCTGAGCCCCAGACAGGGTTCAAACCTGCAACCTTCTAATGACTGGTTAGATGCTCTAACCATTGAGAGGGTGAGATGAAGAGCTACAGTAAGGTTGCAAATTCATAGTCATAGCACTCCTAACTGGTAGTGTTTGTATATGAGATGTAGTTAATGTGATCTGATGAGTTGTACATGTATGTATACATGTAGTGCATGTGGTACATTTACGAGCTTAAACATGCTGCATGTATATACTACACACACTTCACTTAATAATTTGTTAAGTTTGTTTAGTTTGAGTTATGCAATAATTCACTACACAGATAACGTCTGATCAGAATGTCACCACTAACACAGTGGTCCCTGTGCAACAACTGTCACAAGTTATGAACACATGTCAGTCAATATTTCTAAAACACAAAACAAAAAATCGGTTATTTAGGGAAGAATATATATTATAAGTAACTATGAAGCAAAAAAGTGTTTTTAGTAATAATCGTGGTAGGAGCATTTACTAAGAGTTTAATTTTTGATTCCATTTTTGAAGAAATGGACAGTTGCACATTTAATAAAATATAAGCTTACACTGAGTTCCAGTGTATACTATTTTGACGCATATTAATAAATGCACAACGGCTTTTAAAGTAAAATGAATCAGGGAAACTGTTTTGTCTGTAACTGTCGGGCTTACAGTAACGTTGAGGACAAAATGCCTTGAGTTAAAAGTAAAACAACTGAAAATAGATATTTCCTTTTAAACAACTATTTCACGAGTCTGATGATATCATGATATATACAACCTAAAAGATAGCCCAGTACAACAGGCAATTTACAACATGTTTCCACAAGTTCCATAGAGATGAACGTTGATGTGACACAGTTTAAGTTATAATTACTTCCTTACCTTGATAAAATCTCCCCGAAATCAAAAGAAACAACTCGTTTTCAATGACTCAATCGTTCGCAGACAGATGGACGAAGCAATGAAGCAGAAAGCAGTGGCGCCATATTCACTAAATCGCATTACACACATAGCTACATCGGAAAACATCGGCACACCTTCGTTTATATTGGCTATGTAATTCGCTCCGAACGTTTCGCGCGCCGATGAATCTGATAGAGGAAACTATGACGTCACAAAAGTGACAATTGCCAGATAGGTTTTTACGGGTACATAACGTCTACGTTGCTATAGCAACGTAGACGCAAAAACGGTATTCGAAATTCAACAACAGTTGTGAGAAGCCCATATCATATTTATTACTTGACGAGCAATGGTGCGAACATTTTGGACATTTTAAAAAGTTACACACAACACAGAAACTTAAAATATACATCAAATGAAAGACATTATGAAATGTCTAACATAAACAACATACGTACACGATGTGTTTCTACCATATATAGTTTGGACGTTATTAGCAATCTTCTTGCATAAACAAATATGGCAGGATTACCATGATTACCGAAATTGTGAAACTTTGGCCTGGGAGCTTCGTTTTCATGCAACGTGACGTAATTATCGAAAAGGTGTATTAGCTGTGGGCTGAAAATTTGAGCCAGCCTTGGAGCCTTGGTGGTTTTAAACAGGCTGCAGTTTTCCCCATCAAATTCACAATTGCAGCATTACTTTAAAGCGATTTGTTTGTAAATTCATGCTGAAATTTCAGTCTATCTAATTTGCTCATTTATGCCCCCAAAAGCACTCAGCTTGAAGTATTCAGTTTCCTGCAGATCATTCCAAACGCATCTTACAATCATATGTTTACTGCACAATAATATTAAAGTTGTAGTATCTTCAGTACATTATCAATGTGTTTGCAAAATACAATTTACATTGTTCAGTCATGTTAGCCAAATACCAGTATCCGCATGTTTACGTTTTGCGCCATCATGTGACACTACACCTTGGTTTTTCGCGTTGAAGTGGTGAATTCAGCCACTGGCTGCGAGTAAGGATGATTAGCCCCAGGGCCACAAGTTTGCAGGCAGAAGAAACCCCCAGACGGAAAAGTTTTCTTAAAGTGTCACTATGATGAAAAAATCGTCAGTCTTTTTTTATCTTATCATAAAGTACATTTAAAATGAGGGCGAACGGCGTTTGTGGTTTGTCAATATCTCATCTCGTTCAGGAGATATTCACGTTTTGGCAATATGCAAATTTATGGCTGATGACGTCATTTTCTCCATACGAGCGAAATGAAAATCGTAAAATAAGGAATATCTCTGGCAATAAACAATAGAATGTGCTTAAACTTTGTATGCTTATAGTATCTAAAAAAACACACTTCTCTGTGGAACTTTTGTGATTGCCATGGTAAGCGCATGCTCTCAGGTTGCTCTACACCTTAAAAAGGGAATTATCATTTTTGCTTCATTGTTTAAAAATAGAAAGATTTAAACGTTTGAATTACAATGCCTACATAAGCCCTAATCGTCACATTTATTCGCTGGAGTAAACGCTACTTGATTGCTGATAAATAAGAAAATTTAATTTTATCATTGGAGGGGGCCAGGAACCAGCAGTTTCCACGAAAACAACTAAAGTTCCACAATGAAACGTATTTTATTTAATTCTATAAGCATGCAAAATTTGAGCACTTTCTATCGTTTATTTCTAGAGATATTCCTAATTTTACGATTTTCATTTCGCTCGTTTGGTGAAAATGACGTCATCAGCCATATAATTTGCATATTTCAAAAACGTGAATATCTCTTGAAAGAGATGAGTTATTTACAAACCACAAACGCCGTTCCTCCTCATTTTAAATGTACCTTATGATTAGATAAAAAAAAGACTGACGATTTTTCATCTTAGTGACACTTTAAAGGCAAAATTATTTTTCCACAGGTGCATAAAATTTACAAATATATAATTATACCACACTGCTCACTAGATAAGAAATTTAATTAACAAACAGAAAATGGTCAGTGCCCCATGTTCACCAGTGTATAGCCTGATGCAAACCCAAAGAATGAGTTGGGACTTGGGAGAATTTGAAAGTTTATCTATAATACCTGACCTGCAGGCAAGTATTTACATAAAGTACTTTTCAATTTTCCCAAAGTCTCACTTGAGTTTTTTCATCAGGTCATATTGATAAGCACAGGGTGTTGTCCATTTCCTATTTCTTAATTACAATGTGTGTAAAATGCAACCTATTTTATAAAATTATATTGTTGCACACATTTTCACACTTGATCAACTAAATACCATATTTGACTGCCAAAATGCCCATAAGCATTTACTTTTTCAGACAACATAATATGAAGATGTATATAGGTGAGCATGGACACTTGCACGTTCACAAAAATGTCCACTCACCACCAAAGTATTAATAGATTTAGTTGTGCACAAACAGTCATTATCTACACTAACAAATCCCATTGACTCAAAAGTTTGCAAGAGCCAGGCCACCTCTGAGTCACTGGCCTTAAAATATGTTTTGCAAAGTCATCTGACAAAATTAATGTCCAATGACTTTGAGTTTGGGTCAGACAGAATATTGGATAATGTCCAATTACGTCGAGTTCAGTTTGGTTTGGAAATAAGTAGGAGCAAAAATTAATATCATTACAATAGGGTCGTTAATACAGGAGGGAATCAGGTTCTACATGTAATTGAGCCACCAAACAGTCATGACATTGTAAAGACTATAATTAATGTTTGCATCTAACATTTATGTTGGACAAAGTTAAGACTAACTAGTTCACACTAGTGACATACTGTGAGCATAAGCACAAAAACAAAGCATAACTTCTCTTCTGGGACTTGCAAAGATAACATAACAATATTTCGACTCATCTTTTGTTCTACTCTTGGCTTAATTTTGATCTTACAGTATATAATTATGACTGTCCTTATGTTGCAGGCTAAATGACTTCAATCTTTTGTTTTGCCTTTTGTTTTGTCCTTCACTTCAGTGGTTATGCTTATGTTGCTAGTCTGAAACAGGCTTTACAGTTTGGTCAGGTACCCCAATCAGGGACATGGTGACAGGGGGCTGGTGTGTGGGGGGTGAGCCCCCTTAGATGGCTGGCCAACCTCGATAAAATTAGTAGTGTCTCAAAACCACCGTTGATGGCATTTTTTGTTACAAGCAGGCAGGCATGCCATATTGGATAGTATATACTTTGAACATGAGGGGGGTACGTTGCCAGCCATAATTTTGAATTCATATACAGTACTAAAATTTATGGGTTTTTTAAAAACATATTGGAATGGATGGGATTTCTGTAGAGTCATGCAAACTACATTGCCGTTGCCGTTGGTGTTCTATTTTGAATGGCTTACTTCAGAATGCATCCAATCAGCATGCGTGAAGTTATGATTAACCTACTTCACATAACTCACAATCATAAACAAACAAGAAATATGGGATAAATACACCTAAATATAACACTTCAAAGAAAAGCTACAACAACATAAGCTTGCAAAGAATCAGAAATTTATTAGATCTGGTAGCTACAGGAAAGTCTCATATTCGTAAATTACCTCGTTTTATTTAGATAATTTGCCAATACCACCATGTATCTACTGTTATAAAGCTAGCTAGCTTTTGTACTAGTGTTGTATTATTGTTCCTTAGGCATTTAACTCACTGATTCGGCGATTCTGGCAGTTCGACAGTGCTATCTTGTGATACACCACAGGCAACCGGTCTAGTCATCTTGATCAATGTCTAAGCTACATTTCTATGGTGGTCGCCTGCTTGTAACAAAAAGTTGGCTGTTTGTTATGGCTGTTTGTTTGTTCATTGTGAGTTATGCGAATTAGAATAAATTATCAGAACTAATACACACTGATTGGATGCATTCTGAATTTAGCAATTCAAACAAAACACATATATGAGACAGCTCTTTACAGATATCCCATCCATCACATTGTACTTTCAAAAAGCTCTATATTTTATTTTTAGTATACAGCATAAATCAATAATTACAGATGGCAACCCCCCTCACCTTCAAAGTATGCACTATCCGATACGATTTGGCATGGTTGCCTGCTTGTGACAAAGAATGTCATAAAAAGTAATATTTTGAAGCCTTAAGGGGCGATTACATGAACCGGGCTGGCCCGGTTAACCGGGCTAGCTCGGTTAACCGGGCTAGCCTGCTTTATATATAAAACAAATATTGTTTTAACATTTCGATTACATGGCAAGCGGGCTAGCCCGGTTTGCCGGGATCCCAGTTGTCGCAACCGGGCTAGCCCAGTTAACCGGGATGAAAATGTCCAAGTAATCGTTTTCATCCCGGCAAACCGGGCTGAAAAACTGTTGAACTCGCTTCAATACGCGTTCGTTTGCTTGACTGTGTGAATAAATAGTGCTGAAAGGAACTGAAATAGAACATCAACGTTGTTTGTGTGTTTCGTGATCAAAGCCGAAGATTTAATAAATTAATTAGTCTTCGTGAAGACGCTTTCCTGGGTTAGCTAAGACTCTAACAATCTTTTTATTAACAATGGGCTTACAAAATAAATAATAGACTACTTAGTGTAAAACTGAAGAAAACTAACGTAACTTTGCCCTTATTTACTTGATAATTGCGAATTTTCTGCCTGAAATCATCCCGGCTTACCCCGCTCCATGTAATCGTTTCGTAAACTCATCCCGGTTAACCGGGCTAGCTCGGTTAACCAGGCCAGCGCGGTCCATGTAATCGCCCCCTTAACCGGCCATCTAGTTGGTCAAAATGATAAATATTTTCCATGAAATCAAAATAATCAATTGGTCAAAAAGTCAAGAAAATACTTGATAAAATATTAAAAACTAATTATTTTTTTTAGTTTACAGTTGTAGCTCAAGTTTTCCTTAAATCAAAATTATACGTGGCTCCAATCTCATACCTAGATGCATACACATGGGCCTACGTGTATGGGTCTGCATGCATGCATAGGTACAAGACTAAGATGGCTTCTGTTAACCTTGTTTCCACAGCCCCTGGGAATGAGGTTGGGTTTTGTTATCTATGGTTTGTAATGTTTGTGTATATTGGTAATGTTTATTCACAGAAGTACTGTATATACACTAAACTTCATGCAAAACCTTCTGTTATTCTTAAAGTGTAAAGTGTGACACAAAAGGCACGTTGGTAGTAAATAAAAATAATAAGTAATAATAAACAATGAAAAAAGTTGGTCAATGTCACATGACACCCCCCCCCCCCCCCCCAATACTTATAGTGATGCATTTCAAATGCAAATGATTTGCCATATCCCTGGCACCAATATACTCAGGCCAGACAAACTAAAACCTCAATTTCACTTGGGTTAGATAGAATGTCTGGTGGTTTCTTCCCTTTCATGAGTCAGACAATGTCTATGACTGACCAATATTTTAAAGCCTGATCAGCGTTGACCCCAACCAGAGATCAACTCATACGAACAGGCCCTAAGCATTTCAGTAGCTCAGTGGTTAGAGAACCTGGTGATCAGGTTGTAGTAATTCAGATTTTTTTTTTAGTGAAAATAGAAAGCTGAAAGAATATTATACTTAGCCTGCATAGCTCATGGTGGTTGGGGATTCAGGCATGAGTGGTGGACAACAGGAAATACTGCCTGCCCAAAAGCCATGTGTTTTTGAATTGTCCATCCACTGGGTGATGGAGACTTCTGATTGGTCAAAATATTGATTTTCATTGAGGAATTATCATATTACTAGTATTGATAAAGATGATTTTGAATGTGGACAAACAAGTGAATGTATTGAGAAAGTATTGAATTATTTAAGCACTATCAGTCATTACATTGTTTTGAAGAGTCAACAACAAATTAATTGCAAATTGAATATAGCTTGGTAGAGATGTGACTGCAATTTTGCCAGCTGGATTTGGTAAAACTATGATATTTACTGTGTATGCTTTGGCGAAGCACGAGATGATGATAATTAATGTCTGGAATTATTAATGCAGCTGTTCTGTACTTGTGGTCTTCCCTTGAAGAGTCTTAGGCCTTGTTTGCATGAAGTGGATTGAGTGTTCAAGTCAAATCTCTGATCTTACATATTGTTTCTGCTTGTTGTGTAAAATTTACATGAAGAAGATTGAATGTTTTCAATCTGATCAAAACAGATGGCTGTAGTCAATCCCCACAGTAGACTGGATTGACTTGAGATTCATGCTTGAATCAGCTTGAATGTCACCAATCTGAATCTTTATACACATGAGTAATGAGTAGTGTGTTGAACATGGTGGACATTGAGGAAAGCCCAGAAAATGGATGGAAAAGCCACTTACAAAAAGCAAAAGCAGATCAGATTCTCCATGTAAACATGTGCCTGAATTGACTTCACTCACATTTTTCAATTCGATTGGACTGTCAGCCACTTCATATACACAGGGCCTTATAAACGATCAAAACTTCTCTTGAATCGCTTAACTACACTATTATTATTACGTTCTGATTGGTTCTCTTAAACAAACATATTCATTGGGCAAATTCAAAAACACATGGTTTGGACCAGAACCCCCTTGGCCCTATAAATACCACCAGCTATACAGGCTAACTATATTAAAGAAACTGGTAATACAAAACTTCTGATCAAAATACTGTATCAGCAACAAATACATGTAACTATAAAATTAACTAATCTTGCACAACTATTGAAACAAAGGTTATAACCTGGCCACCGCGATCTCTCACATTGTTTTATACTCATACACGTGGTCCCATTCATGGTACAATTTTAAAACTACAAAATATGCTGTACAACTTCGCCAAAAATAACGATTCAACAACATTCTTCGAATAAATTATTTTATAAACTACGATTTATGTATCAATTCGTAGCGTGGAGTGTTTGGAATTTTAACAAACGAGTTATATCAAATGACGTACAAGTCTAGTCTTGTTAGTTGTTCTTATAGTAAGTCCTCAACGTTACGTATCAATAACGATTCGGACTTTAGCCTTTCAATGTTTCAATTAACTCCTTTCAATTCCCGCTAGCGTTTGGGCGCCTTTTCTACTTGCAATTTATAGAATTGCGCGCCAAAATGAAGCTATGTTTTGTCGAGAAGTTTGTTTCTCCCGATACGAATGCCGCTACTGTATACCTAAGACAAGTCTTGAAAGGAGATGCTCGGGCTTACCTCCACAGCCGTGGCGCTCGAATCTGGCGAGTTTGGAGATGGTAGATGTAGAAGACTGTCTCCACTTCGATCAAGGTCCGCCATCCTTTGTATAAAAGAGACAGAAGCACGATTAAATAATCGAAAATCACAAAATCATAAAACACTTGTAAAAGCCCAGGCATTGCAAAGAATCGTTGGAACAAACAGATATAACACATACAAAAGCGTTCTCGTTAATAAAAGCAACATAAAGTCACAAATTTACCACAGAATAATCACATTAGTACCTTACTTTCAAGAATATACTGTTGTGTTTCTTAAACACGACACGAAATCGACGTGAACGATAATGTGATATATTACGGGTACAACGTGAACTTGTGGCGAATGTTCGCACCTCAGAGTGAATTGATCCCGAATGGCGCGTTATGGGGTTTAAGAGAATGGAATACGAACTCTAGACCAATCAGGACTCCGTTTGAAATTCTTAAACGAATCAGCAGACAGCATTTTACAGCATTTTTGGCGCAATATTTTAGGTGGTGAAAAACAATATACCAAGGGTCCAAAATCGGTGTTTTTAAACGTGGCAACAGATCTCGGTGGGTTGTCCGTGGGCGTGTTGGGTCGACCGATCTGTTATTATTATTTTCTTTTGTGCCGACAAACCGCAATTCTTACGCAACATTTCCCAAAAGCCTTTGCGAGCCTGAAGCCAGCTCAAAAGCTGCTGATTTCATCATGGCTGATTCGCCTGACCAATGACCTATATTTGAATTTAATCACTTTATTACCAAAATAGCGGTAACAGGTAGCTGAACAGAGCAATAGCCCCAATTGATAACACCTACCAGTAACTAACTATATACATGGTAATATTTACAAATATAACTAAATCTATATAAATAGCAGTTATGTACAAATTTGAAATAAATAATAATTTAAAAAGTTAATATAAATTTAAAGTGGCAGTACGACCGAAAACCATTAACGATTTTTGCAGCTTAATCACTTCTTACGCTTAGAAGTTATGCAAATATAAGAGTAAAAGCAACTTTAAGGTTGATTTGAGTGCGTAAACATCGATTAAATGTCGTATAATTTGGCATAAAATCACTCCGCCATTGCGTTTTTGGAGTCCGCGAAATCAGTCAGCGGTACTACTTTGTGACGTCATCTACTCAACACAAACGAGCGATAAACCAGCCAAACTATAGAGAACGTCTTGTTGATTTGTTATACCTGTTTTGTTAAAAGCGTCTTCACCTTCCGAGTCGAGTTCTAGAAACTTTGACAGCGAAAGCGAACTTTATGCGGACATTGCTGATATGGATGGGGTCAACAATGAAGTGTTTGACAACGATCTAGATCCGCTTGTAATGACTATATGAGGAAGGGAGTAGCTAATGGTCGTGGGTCGTGGGTGGTGGGTAAAATGTCGTGGGTCGTGGGTAAAAAGTCGTGGGTCTTGATTTTTTCCAAACTCACACGGCGTTTCCGCGGACTTCTTCAAATGCAATTACTAATATTTCGAAAACTATAGCTTAAAACAACACAAAATTTAGCGAGAATGGTCGGAAACGCCGTGTGCGTTTACAATATATTGCTCTGCATGACGTTCAGTCATACGCTTTACAATAATTTTCACGCACATTTGTTTGCATGGGCAGAATTAAGTACATAGTCAGAATACTTTTCTTCGTAAAGTTTGTGAAGTTCTAAGCGAAACGTTCCAAAATATCAGCTTTCGATTAAACAAGTTTCAGAGTCACTTAGCTCACTCAGGCGGTTGGTTCTATAACAGCATGGAAACGCGGGTTTCAAATTTAACTCACCCGTGACCGGTCGATATCTCCGTAAATGCGCATGCAGTAGCGACTGTGATTCACCTTTAAATTATTTAGTATAATCGTATTCCTTTTAATATTGATGTTGATAATACTTCTGATTGTAATATTTAATGTTTTCGATTACTCTTGACAATGCAATCACCTTCGCCAAGTTTGTGCAAAATCCACTTCCCCCGAATAGCTATTCAATTTATTCAACTTCAATAATACAACTTCTATAATTTATTCACAATTTTGGGAAAAATCACGACCCACGACTTTTTACCCACGACCCACGACTTTTTACCCACGACCCACGACATTTTACCCACGACCCACGACATTTTACCCACGACCCACGACCCACGACCATTAGCTACTCCCCATGAAGGAAGAAGGGCACCAGAGGAAGCGCACACGAAGGAGAATACAAGAGAACAACAAGAACAGCAGGAATTTTCAAGACGTTTTATTAAAGCGTGAAGTCCCAGTGCAATCATGGTACGTACTTATTAAAATCTTATTATTGAGAGAATCATCGGTTGTGTATTTTCCAAAACAAGCGAATGTTATTCTAGGTGTATTAATAAAGTGTTCGTGTTGCTCTCTCGGAGGTGTCGTTGCTGTTGTGAGATTGGAGCCGTGCCGGAAAAAAACTAACAGTGCTTGGGCGATAAGGAGAATCAAACCCGCTGTATTACCGAACACCCAGGATTTAACGACGTTTATTTACTACGCATTATATTGTTATGAGCCACGGATATATTTCGACGTCCAACGCGCAAACCCCGTGAAGTTAGCTGCCAATTCGCCAGCTGCCAATTCACTGCCAATTAAGATAGCTGCCAATTCAATTTCGCGATGACGCTTCCAGGGGGGAGCGCTCGAGCAGCAGTCGGCTTCGCAGAATAATCGGTTTCGCCGGTCTTTTAACTTGTTCAATCCAACTTTAACAAAAAATAATAACTCACAATCGATAATTTAAGACATTTACGTGCATATAAACAATACTTCTTCAAGTAAACTTATGTTTTAAGATTGCTAGACTTTAATATATTCTCCTTCGAATTAATAACAAACTATTAGTCTGACAGCCGAGCAGTAATTTGTCGCTACAATGTTTTCTGATAGGTAGATGGGAAATCCGAAAACAGCCTTAGATTCCCCGTAAAACTCTGCATCGATCAGTATGAAGCTCACTTTTACAATTTTAAATTGATTGATTTGACTCAAGTCCAAACACAATTTTTCTGTTTACGCGCGTTAAAGTGCATGACGTATCAAAATATAGTGTTACACAGTCTTTTCAAGCTACAAAATTTTCTGATCAGTAGATGGGAAATCCGAAAACAGCGTTGGATTCCCCGTAAAATTCTGCATCGGTCAGTATGAACTTCACCTTTACAATTTTAAATTGATTAATTTGACTCAAGTCCAAAGACAATTTTTCTGTTTACGCACGTTAAAGTGCATGACGTATCAAAATATAGTGTTACACAGTCTTTTCACGCTACAAAATTTTCTGATCAGTAGATGGGAAATCCGAAAACAGCGTTAGATTCCCCGTAAAATTCTGCATCGATCAGTATGAAGCTCACCTTTACAATTTTAAATTGATTGATTTGACTCAAGTCCAAAGACAATTTTTCTGTTTACGGGCGTTAAAGTGAATGACGTATCTAAATATAGTGCTACATAGTCTCTTCACGCTACAAAATTTTCTGATCAGTAGATGGGAAATCCGAAAACAGCGTTGGATTCCCCGTAAAATTCTGCATCGGTCAGTATGAACTTCACCTTTACAATTTTAAATTGATTAATTTGACTCAAGTCCAAAGACAATTTTTCTGTTTACGCACGTTAAAGTGCATGACGTATCAAAATATAGTGTTACACAGTCTTTTCACGCTACAAAATTTTCTGATCAGTAGATGGGAAATCCGAAAACAGCGTTAGATTCCCCGTAAAATTCTGCATCGATCAGTATGAAGCTCACCTTTACAATTTTAAATTGATTGATTTGACTCAAGTCCAAAGACAATTTTTCTGTTTACGGGCGTTAAAGTGAATGACGTATCTAAATATAGTGCTACATAGTCTCTTCACGCTACAAAATTTTCTGATCAGTAGATGGGAAATCCGAAAACAGCGTTGGATTCCCCGTAAAATTCTGCATCGATCAGTATGAACCTCACCTTTACAATTTCAAATTGATTAATTTGACTCAAGTCCAAAGACAATTTTTCTGTTTACGCGCTTTAAAGTGCATGACGTATCAAAATATAGTGTTACACAGTCTTTTCAAGCTAGAAAATTTTTTGATTGGTAGATGGGAAATCCGAAAACAGCGTTGGATTCCCCGTAAAATTCTGCATCGATCAGTATGAATCTCACCTTTACAATTTTAAATTGATTAATTTGACTCAAGTCCAAAGACAATTTTTCTGTTTACGCACGTTAAAGTGCATGACGTATCAAAATATAGTGTTACACAGTCTTTTCAAGCTACAAAATTTTCTGATCAGTAGATGGGAAATCCGAAAACAGCGTAGGATTCCCCGTAAAATTCTGCATCGATCAGTATGAACCTCACCTTTACAATTTTAAATTGATTAATTTGACTCAAGTCCAAATACAATTTTTCTGTTTACGCGCTTTAAAGTGCATGACGTATCAAAATATAGTGTTACACAGTCTTTTCAAGCTACAAAATTTTCTGATCAGTAGATGGGAAATCCGAAAACAGCGTTGGATTCCCCGTAAAATTCTGCATCGATCAGTATGAACCTCACCTTTACAATTTTAAATTGATTGATTTGACTCAAGTCCAAAGACAATTTTTCTGTTTACGGGCGTTAAAGTGCATGACGTATCAAAATATAGTGTTACACAGTCTTTTCACGCTACAAAATTTGCTGATCAGTAGATGGGAAATCCGAAAACAGCGTTGGATTCCCCGTAAAATTCTGCATCGATCAGTATGAACCTCACCTTTACAATTTTAAATTGATTAATTTGACTCAAGTCCAAAGACAATTTTTCTGTTTACGCGCTTTAAAGTGCATGACGTATCAAAATATAGTGTTACACAGTCTTTTCAAGCTACAAAATTTTCTGATATGTAGATGGGAAATCCGAAAACAGCGTTGGATTCCCCGTAAAATTCTGCATCGATCAGTATGAACCTCACCTTTACAATTTTAAATTGGTTGATTTGACTCAAGTCCAAAGACAATTTTTCTGTTTACGGGCGTTAAAGTGAATGACGTATCTAAATATAGTGCTACATAGTCTTTTCAGGCTACAAAATTTTCTGATCAGTAGATGGGAAATCCGAAAACAGCGTTGGATTCCCCGTAAAATTCTGCATCGATCAGTATGAAGCTCACCTTTACAATTTTAAATTGATTGATTTGACTCAAGTCCAAAGACAATTTTTCTGTTTACGGGCGTTAAAGTGAATGACGTATCTAAATATAGTGCTACATAGTCTCTTCACGCTACAAAATTTTCTGATCAGTAGATGGGAAATCCGAAAACAGCGTTGGATTCCCCGTAAAATTCTGCATCGATCAGTATGAACCTCACCTTTACAATTTTAAATTGATTGATTTGACTCAAGTCCAAAGACAATTTTTCTGTTTACGGGCGTTAAAGTGCATGACGTATCAAAATATAGTGTTACACAGTCTTTTCACGCTACAAAATTTTCTGATCAGTAGATGGGAAATCCGAAAACAGCGTTGGATTCCCCGTAAAATTCTGCATCGATCAGTATGAACCTCACCTTTACAATTTTAAATTGATTAATTTGACTCAAGTCCAAAGACAATTTTTCTGTTTACGCGCTTTAAAGTGCATGACGTATCAAAATATAGTGTTACACAGTCTTTTCAAGCTACAAAATTTTCTGATATGTAGATGGGAAATCCGAAAACAGCGTTGGATTCCCCGTAAAATTCTGCATCGATCAGTATGAACCTCACCTTTACAATTTTAAATTGGTTGATTTGACTCAAGTCCAAAGACAATTTTTCTGTTTACGGGCGTTAAAGTGAATGACGTATCTAAATATAGTGCTACATAGTCTTTTCAGGCTACAAAATTTTCTGATCAGTAGATGGGAAATCCGAAAACAGCGTTGGATTCCCCGTAAAATTCTGCGTCGATCAGTATTAAGCTCACCTTTACAATTTTAAATTGATTGATTTGACTCACGTCCAAACACAATTTTACTGTTTACGCGCGTTAAAGTGCATGACGTATCAAAATATAGTGCGACACAGTCTTTTCACGCTACAAAATTTTCTGATCAGTAGATGGGAAATCCGAAAACAGCGTTAGATTCCCCGTAAAATTCTGCATCGATCAGTATGAACCTCACCTTTACAATTTTAAATTGCTTGATTTGACTCAAGTCCAAAAACAATTTTTCTGTTTACGCACGTTAAAGTGCATGACGTATCAAAATATAGTGTTACACAGTCTTTTCACGCTACAAAATTTTCTGATCAGTAGATGGGAAATCCGAAAACAGCGTTGGATTCCCTGTAAAATTCTGCATCGATCAGTATGAACCTCACCTTTACAATTTAAAATTGATAGATTTTACTCAAGTCCAAGGACAATTTTTCTGTTTACGCGCGTTAAAGTACATGACGTATCTAAATATAGTGCTACTCAGTCTTTTTAAGCTACAGAATGTTCTGATCGGTAGATGGGAAATGCGAAAAGACCGTTGAATTTCCGATAAATTTCTGCATCTGCCAGTATGAAAATCTCCTTGTGATGACCAATGACCAATGAACACACGCATAGCAAACGGGGTATTATAACCTTTTGTTTCAAAATATTTTTCTATAAAAATATATTCTAGATCTATGTCGCTTGAATTCTGCACTGTACTTTGTATTGTTTCGTATTAAAATCGCTTCAGATTGTCTCTGAGTATTTTGTACTTTTTAATAAACGATTATGTGCACCCTGTTGGCCTTGCACTGTTCCGTGCATAGGCCACAACTCAGCCACGAAATAGCCTATGCATACTTACAGGCTAGGCCAAGCGGCCATCAGAGGCCGTGGAAGCGGTGGACATTGGGGGCATTTGCCCCCCCCCCCCCCCCCCCACACGTTTCTCAAAATTGGAAAATGTGCCCTTTTTCTCAAATAAAAATTCGCTTTTTATAAATGTTGCATGTGGTGGTTAAATTTAACTGCGGTATATTGTCTATCCCGGGAAGAATTAATGTACCCCTTTCATAGAAGTATGACATTGCTATTTGCTGTATAGAAAAGAGTTACTGCGCCGCGTTTGTCTGAGCGTTGACGTAAAAGAGTTATTTGTAAAATATGATATAATGTAAATTTCCAGCACATTGGGGCTAATTGAAGTATTCTATTTCGAAAAGAAATGCCTCTGACCAAGAAATTATGCAATTATTTTGAAAATAACCAAGGTGCCTCTTTTTGGCGGTGCCCCCCCCCCCCCCCCCTCCCACTTCTCAGGCGGCCTCCCATTAATCAGTACAGCTCGAGTGAACGCCTGAGCAGGTGTCTTGTTTTTCATATTTTTTACTGAAACCTTGCCCGTTATTTTCTCATGGTTATCAGATTGTACTGGTTTTATTTTAGTTCGATTATCACTTATATATAGTTTTCGAGCTATTAATTTTAATACGTTGATTTTTCTATCATTGTTAAACAGAAACGATTTCAAAATCTGAAATAAGATCATTTTCACTACGTCCATGCATGTAAAAAGAATATTATTTTACAATCATACAGAGCGTAAATTATTGTTTTCTTTTTTGTTCATGAGCTTTGAAATTATATATTGAAACCATTACTGGTCGCTTTAGTCTTTGGGAGTATCATTTTTTTTTGCTGTGTATATGGGACGACTGGAGCATGATACAAGTTTTTCTTATTGATTGAATATTTTCGAATAAAGATTTGTTTTTTTTGCTTTATCTTGACAGTCCGATTTTACTGCACTATATTTACTTCGGTTTGATGACAGAAGCCATTTATGAGAACTACATGAGACGGGGGCGTTATAATATTTTAAGAAAAACTAATCGGATGCTTATTTGAAAGAGAGGGTATGTGATTTTGTCATGATTTCTTGATTTTTCTCTCGATTTTTTTATTCGATATTTAATTTGTGATTTTTTTGTTATTTTCTGAAGATTTACGTGATTTAAATCAGTGATTGGCCCATCGTGTAAAAGCGTGTGAGGAGTTTGTTGCGTTGATGTATTTCCATAGTTAAATATACTGTCTTGATATGTAATAAAGAATTTTTTTTTTGTTATAAATTTTGTTTTTTGGCATGGTTTGTATTTATTGTAAAAACTATTCTTCCCTGTCAAATAAAATTGTTTTACCTGATATTTAATTAGTTGCCATCGTTGCTTGTTTTTATCATTAGCTATAGGTAGAATAAATGCTAAGGAAGTGTGTCGTATCGAGAAAATTTTATTCGTCTCGGTAAAAATCGGAATGTCAAATAATATGGGAACAATAGCATATTAAACACCTTAATTTTGCGGAATAGTGGTACAACTCTGAAATATTTTATTAAAATATCGATATTTCGAAATATTTAAAAAAAAATTTAATCGGAAAAAAACAACATTGCACAGATTTGCAATACGCGTAAATCAATGGTTGGTTTGTCCTTCTGCGGAAGCCGCTAGATGCAGTTTGTGTGGTATACAATACAAAAACAAATATTTGAATAATTTGATCCGGAACATTGTTTCCATTACTTGGGGGTGTTGCTAAATTAAAAGCTTCATACTGATCGATGCATAATTTTACGGGGAATCTAACGCTGTTTTCGGATTTCCCATCTACTGATCAGAAAATTTTGTAGCGTGAAAAGACTGTGTCGCACTATATTTTGATACGTCATGCACTTTAACGCGCGTAAACAGTAAAATTGTGTTTGGACGTGAGTCAAATCAATCAATTTAAAATTGTAAAGGTGAGCTCCATACTGATCGATGCAGAATTTTACGGGGAATCCAACGCTGTTTTCGGATTTCCCATCTACCGATCAAAAAATTTTGTAGCTTGAAAAGACTGTGTAACACCATATTTTGATACGTCATGCACTTTAAAGCGCGTAAACAGAAAAATTGCGTTTGGACTTGAGTCAAATCAATCAATTTAAAATTGTAAAGGTAAGCTTCACACTGATCGATGCAGAATTTTACGGGGAATCTAACGCTGTTTCCGGATTTCCCATCTACTGATCAGAAAATTTTGTAGCGTGAAAAGACTGTGTCGCACTATATTTTGATACGTCATGCACTTTAACGCGCGTAAACAGTAAAATTGTGTTTGGACGTGAGTCAAATCAATCAATTTAAAATTGTAAAGGTGAGCTCCATACTGATCGATGCAGAATTTTACGGGGAATCCAACGCTGTTTTCGGATTTCCCATCTACCGATCAAAAAATTTTGTAGCTTGAAAAGACTGTGTAACACCATATTTTGATACGTCATGCACTTTAAAGCGCGTAAACAGAAAAATTGCGTTTGGACTTGAGTCAAATCAATCAATTTAAAATTGTAAAGGTAAGCTTCACACTGATCGATGCAGAATTTTACGGGGAATCTAACGCTGTTTTCGGATTTCCCATCTACTGATCAGAAAATTTTGTAGCGTGAAAAGACTGTGTCGCACTATATTTTGATACGTCATGCACTTTAACGCGCGTAAACAGTAAAATTGTGTTTGGACGTGAGTCAAATCAATCAATTTAAAATTGTAAAGGTGAGCTTCATACTGATCGATGCAGAATTTTACGGGGAATCCAACGCTGTTTTCGGATTTCCCATCTACTGATCAGAAAATTTTGTAGCTTGAAAAGACTGTGTAACACAATATTTTGATACGTCATGCACTTTAAAGCGCGTAAACAGAAAAATTGCGTTTGGACTTGAGTCAAATCAATCAATTTAAAATTGTAAAGGTGAGCTTCACACTGATCGATGCAGAATTTTACGGGGAATCTAACGCTGTTTTCGGATTTCCCATCTACTGATCAGAAAATTTTGTAGCGTGAAAAGACTGTGTCGCACTATATTTTGATACGTCATGCACTTTAACGCGCGTAAACAGTAAAATTGTGTTTGGAGTGAGTCAAATCAATCAATTTAAAATTGTAAAGGTGAGCTCCATACTGATCGATGCAGAATTTTACGGGGAATCCAACGCTGTTTTCGGATTTCCCATCTACCGATCAAAAAATTTTGTAGCTTGAAAAGACTGTGTAACACCATATTTTGATACGTCATGCACTTTAAAGCGCGTAAACAGAAAAATTGCGTTTGGACTTGAGTCAAATCAATCAATTTAAAATTGTAAAGGTAAGCTTCACACTGATCGATGCAGAATTTTACGGGGAATCTAACGCTGTTTTCGGATTTCCCATCTACTGATCAGAAAATTTTGTAGCGTGAAAAGACTGTGTCGCACTATATTTTGATACGTCATGCACTTTAACGCGCGTAAACAGTAAAATTGTGTTTGGACGTGAGACAAATCAATCAATTTAAAATTGTAGAGGTGAGCTTCATACTGATCGATGCAGAATTTTACGGGGAATCCAACGTTGTTTTCGGATTTCCCATCTACCGATCAGAAAATTTTGTAGCCTGAAAAGACTGTGCAACACTATATTTTGATACGTCATGCACTTTAAAGCGCGTAAACAGAAAAATTGCGTTTGGACTTGAGTCAAATCAATCAATTTAAAATTGTAAAGGTGAGCTTCATACTGATCGATGCAGAATTTTACGGGGAATCTAACGCTGTTTTCGGATTTCCCATCTACTGATCAGAAAATTTTGTAGCGTGAAAAGACTGTGTCGCACTATATTTTGATACGTCATGCACTTTAACGCGCGTAAACAGTAAAATTGTGTTTGGACGTGAGTCAAATCAATCAATTTAATATTGTAAAGGTGAGCTTCATACTGATCGATGCAGAATTTTACGGGGAATCTAACGCTGTTTTCGGACTTCCCATCTACCAATCAGAAAATTTTGTAGCTTGAAAAGACTGTGCAACACTATATTTTGATACGTCATGCACTTTAAAGCGCGTAAACGGAAAAATTGCGTTTGGACGTGAGTCAAATCAATCAATGTAAAATTGTAAAGGTGAGCTTCATACTGATCGATGCAGAATTTTACGGGAAATCTAACGCTGTTTTCGGATTTCCCATCTACTGATCAGAAAATTTTGTAGCGTGAAAAGACTGTGTAACACTAGATTTTGATACGTCATGCACTTTAACGTGCGTAAACAGAAAAATTGTCTTTGGACTTGAGTCAAATTAATCAATTTAAAATTGTAAAGGTGAGCTTCATACTGATCGATGCAGAATTTTACGGGGAATCCAACGCTGTTTTCGGATTTCCCATCCACTGTTCAGAAAATTTTGTAGCGTGAAAAGACTGTGTAACACTAGATTTTGATACGTCATGCACTTTAACGTGCGTAAACAGAAAAATTGTCTTTGGACTTGAGTCAAATTAATCAATTTAAAATTGTAAAGGTGAGGTTCATACTGATCGATGCAGAATTTTATGGGGAATCCAACACTGTTTTCGGATTTCCCATCTACTGATCAGAAAATTTTGTAGCGTGAAGAGACTATGTAGCACTATATTTAGATACGTCATTCACTTTAACGCCCGTAAACAGAAAAATTGTCTTTGGACTTGAGTCAAATCAATCAATTTAAAATTGTAAAGGTGAGCTTCATACTGATCGATGCAGAATTTTACGGGGAATCCAACGCTGTTTTCGGATTTCCCATCTACCGATCAAAAAATTTTGTAGCTTGAAAAGACTGTGCAACACTATATTTTGATACGTCATGCACTTTAAAGCGCGTAAACAGAAAAATTGCGTTTGGACTTGAGTCAAATCAATCAATTTAAAATTGTAAAGGTGAGCTTCATACTGATCGATGCAGAATTTTACGGGGAATCTAACGCTGTTTTCGGATTTCCCATCTACTGATCAGAAAATTTTGTAGCGTGAAAAGACTGTGTCGCACTATATTTTGATACGTCATGCACTTTAACGCGCGTAAACAGTAAAATTGTGTTTGGACGTGAGTCAAATCAATCAATTTAATATTGTAAAGGTGAGCTTCATACTGATCGATGCAGAATTTTACGGGGAATCTAACGCTGTTTTCGGACTTCCCATCTACCAATCAGAAAATTTTGTAGCTTGAAAAGACTGTGCAACACTATATTTTGATACGTCATGCACTTTAAAGCGCGTAAACGGAAAAATTGCGTTTGGACGTGAGTCAAATCAATCAATTTAAAATTGTAAAGGTGAGCTTCATACTGATCGATGCAGAATTTTACGGGAAATCTAACGCTGTTTTCGGATTTCCCATCTACTGATCAGAAAATTTTGTAGCGTGAAAAGACTGTGTAACACTAGATTTTGATACGTCATGCACTTTAACGTGCGTAAACAGAAAAATTGTCTTTGGACTTGAGTCAAATTAATCAATTTAAAATTGTAAAGGTGAGCTTCATACTGATCGATGCAGAATTTTACGGGGAATCCAACGCTGTTTTCGGATTTCCCATCTACTGTTCAGAAAATTTTGTAGCGTGAAAAGACTGTGTAACACTAGATTTTGATACGTCATGCACTTTAACGTGCGTAAACAGAAAAATTGTCTTTGGACTTGAGTCAAATTAATCAATTTAAAATTGTAAAGGTGAGCTTCATACTGATCGATGCAGAATTTTACGGGGAATCCAACACTGTTTTCGGATTTCCCATCTACTGATCAGAAAATTTTGTAGCGTGAAGAGACTATGTAGCACTATATTTAGATACGTCATTCACTTTAACGCCCGTAAACAGAAAAATTGTCTTTGGACTTGAGTCAAATCAATCAATTTAAAATTGTAAAGGTGAGCTTCATACTGATCGATGCAGAATTTTACGGGGAATCCAACGCTGTTTTCGGATTTCCCATCTACCGATCAAAAAATTTTGTAGCTTGAAAAGACTGTGCAACACTATATTTTGATACGTCATGCACTTTAAAGCGCGTAAACAGAAAAATTGCGTTTGGACTTGAGTCAAATCAATCAATTTAAAATTGTAAAGGTGAGCTTCATACTGATCGATGCAGAATTTTACGGGGAATCTAACGCTGTTTTCGGATTTCCCATCTACTGATCAGAAAATTTTGTAGCGTGAAAAGACTGTGTCGCACTATATTTTGATACGTCATGCACTTTAACGCGCGTAAACAGTAAAATTGTGTTTGGACGTGAGTCAAATCAATCAATTTAAAATTGTAAAGGTGAGCTTCATACTGATCGATGCAGAATTTTACGAGGAATCCAACGCTGTTTTCGGATTTCCCATCTACCGATCAAAAAATTTTGTAGCTTGAAAAGACTGTGTAACACTATATTTTGATACGTCATGTACTTTAAAGCGCGTAAACAGAAAAATTGCGTTTGGACTTGAGTCAAATCAATCAATTTAAAATTGTAAAGGTAAGCTTCACACTGATCGATGCAGAATTTTACGCGGAATCTAACGCCGGGATTTCCCATCTACTGATCAGAAAATTTTGTAGCGTGAAAAGACTGTGTCGCACTATATTTTGATACGTCATGCACTTTAACGCGCGTAAACAGTAAAATTGTGTTTGGACGTGAGTCAAATCAATCAATTTAATATTGTAAAGGTGAGCTTCATACTGATCGATGCAGAATTTTACGGGGAATCTAACGCTGTTTTCGGACTTCCCATCTACCAATCAGAAAATTTTGTAGCTTGAAAAGACTGTGCAACACTATATTTTGATACGTCATGCACTTTAAAGCGCGTAAACGGAAAAATTGCGTTTGGACGTGAGTCAAATCAATCAATTTAAAATTGTAAAGGTGAGCTTCATTACTGATCGATGCAGAATTTTACGGGAAATCTAACGCTGTTTTCGGATTTCCCATCTACTGATCAGAAAATTTTGTAGCGTGAAAAGACTGTGTAACACTAGATTTTGATACGTCATGCACTTTAACGTGCGTAAACAGAAAAATTGTCTTTGGACTTGAGTCAAATTAATCAATTTAAAATTGTAAAGGTGAGCTTCATACTGATCGATGCAGAATTTTACGGGGAATCCAACGCTGTTTTCGGATTTCCCATCTACTGTTCAGAAAATTTTGTAGCGTGAAAAGACTGTGTAACACTAGATTTTGATACGTCATGCACTTTAACGTGCGTAAACAGAAAAATTGTCTTTGGACTTGAGTCAAATTAATCAATTTAAAATTGTAAAGGTGAGGTTCATACTGATCGATGCAGAATTTTATGGGGAATCCAACACTGTTTTCGGATTTCCCATCTACTGATCAGAAAATTTTGTAGCGTGAAGAGACTATGTAGCACTATATTTAGATACGTCATTCACTTTAACGCCCGTAAACAGAAAAATTGTCTTTGGACTTGAGTCAAATCAATCAATTTAAAATTGTAAAGGTGAGCTTCATACTGATCGATGCAGAATTTTACGGGGAATCCAACGCTGTTTTCGGATTTCCCATCTACCGATCAAAAAATTTTGTAGCTTGAAAAGACTGTGTAACACCATATTTTGATACGTCATGCACTTTAAAGCGCGTAAACAGAAAAATTGCGTTTGGACTTGAGTCAAATCAATCAATTTAAAATTGTAAAGGTAAGCTTCACACTGATCGATGCAGAATTTTACGGGGAATCTAACGCTGTTTTCGGATTTCCCATCTACCGATCAGAAAATTTTGTAGCTTGAAAAGACTGTGCAACACTATATTTTGATACGTCATGCACTTTAAAGCGCGTAAACAGAAAAATTGCGTTTGGACTTGAGTCAAATCAATCAATTTAAAATTGTAAAGGTGAGCTTCATACTGATCGATGCAGAATTTTACGGGAAATCTAACGCTGTTTTCGGATTTCCCATCTACTGATCAGAAAATTTTGTAGCGTGAAAAGACTGTGTAACACTAGATTTTGATACGTCATGCACTTTAACGTGCGTAAACAGAAAAATTGTCTTTGGACTTGAGTCAAATTAATCAATTTAAAATTGTAAAGGTGAGCTTCATACTGATCGATGCAGAATTTTACGGGGAATCCAACGCTGTTTTCGGATTTCCCATCTACTGTTCAGAAAATTTTGTAGCGTGAAAAGACTGTGTAACACTAGATTTTGATACGTCATGCACTTTAACGTGCGTAAACAGAAAAATTGTCTTTGGACTTGAGTCAAATTAATCAATTTAAAATTGTAAAGGTGAGGTTCATACTGATCGATGCAGAATTTTATGGGGAATCCAACACTGTTTTCGGATTTCCCATCTACTGATCAGAAAATTTTGTAGCGTGAAGAGACTATGTAGCACTATATTTAGATACGTCATTCACTTTAACGCCCGTAAACAGAAAAATCGTCTTTGGACTTGAGTCAAATCAATCAATTTAAAATTGTAAAGGTGAGCTTCATACTGATCGATGCAGAATTTTACGGGGAATCCAACGCTGTTTTCGGATTTCCCATCTACCGATCAAAAAATTTTGTAGCTTGAAAAGACTGTGTAACACCATATTTTGATACGTCATGCACTTTAAAGCGCGTAAACAGAAAAATTGCGTTTGGACTTGAGTCAAATCAATCAATTTAAAATTGTAAAGGTAAGCTTCACACTGATCGATGCAGAATTTTACGGGGAATCTAACGCTGTTTTCGGATTTCCCATCTACCGATCAGAAAATTTTGTAGCTTGAAAAGACTGTGCAACACTATATTTTGATACGTCATGCACTTTAAAGCGCGTAAACAGAAAAATTGCGTTTGGACTTGAGTCAAATCAATCAATTTAAAATTGTAAAGGTGAGCTTCATACTGATCGATGCAGAATTTTACGGGAAATCTAACGCTGTTTTCGGATTTCCCATCTACTGATCAGAAAATTTTGTAGCGTGAAAAGACTGTGTAACACTAGATTTTGATACGTCATGCACTTTAACGTGCGTAAACAGAAAAATTGTCTTTGGACTTGAGTCAAATTAATCAATTTAAAATTGTAAAGGTGAGCTTCATACTGATCGATGCAGAATTTTACGGGGAATCCAACGCTGTTTTCGGATTTCCCATCTACTGTTCAGAAAATTTTGTAGCGTGAAAAGACTGTGTAACACTAGATTTTGATACGTCATGCACTTT
Source organism: Corallium rubrum (assembly GCA_964035015.1). Lineage (NCBI taxonomy): Eukaryota > Metazoa > Cnidaria > Anthozoa > Scleralcyonacea > Coralliidae > Corallium > Corallium rubrum. The sequence goes on along the minus strand of OZ036009.1, from coordinate 8,900,869 downwards.
AACGTGCGTAAACAGAAAAATTGTCTTTGGACTTGAGTCAAATTAATCAATTTAAAATTGTAAAGGTGAGGTTCATACTGATCGATGCAGAATTTTATGGGGAATCCAACACTGTTTTCGGATTTCCCATCTACTGATCAGAAAATTTTGTAGCGTGAAGAGACTATGTAGCACTATATTTAGATACGTCATTCACTTTAACGCCCGTAAACAGAAAAATTGTCTTTGGACTTGAGTCAAATCAATCAATTTAAAATTGTAAAGGTGAGCTTCATACTGATCGATGCAGAATTTTACGGGGAATCCAACGCTGTTTTCGGATTTCCCATCTACCGATCAAAAAATTTTGTAGCTTGAAAAGACTGTGCAACACTATATTTTGATACGTCATGCACTTTAAAGCGCGTAAACAGAAAAATTGCGTTTGGACTTGAGTCAAATCAATCAATTTAAAATTGTAAAGGTGAGCTTCATACTGATCGATGCAGAATTTTACGGGAAATCTAACGCTGTTTTCGGATTTCCCATCTACTGATCAGAAAATTTTGTAGCGTGAAAAGACTGTGTAACACTAGATTTTGATACGTCATGCACTTTAACGTGCGTAAACAGAAAAATTGTCTTTGGACTTGAGTCAAATTAATCAATTTAAAATTGTAAAGGTGAGCTTCATACTGATCGATGCAGAATTTTACGGGGAATCCAACGCTGTTTTCGGATTTCCCATCTACTGTTCAGAAAATTTTGTAGCGTGAAAAGACTGTGTAACACTAGATTTTGATACGTCATGCACTTTAACGTGCGTAAACAGAAAAATTGTCTTTGGACTTGAGTCAAATTAATCAATTTAAAATTGTAAAGGTGAGGTTCATACTGATCGATGCAGAATTTTATGGGGAATCCAACACTGTTTTCGGATTTCCCATTTACTGATCAGAAAATTTTGTAGCGTGAAGAGACTATGTAGCACTATATTTAGATACGTCATTCACTTTAACGCCCGTAAACAGAAAAATTGTCTTTGGACTTGAGTCAAATCAATCAATTTAAAATTGTAAAGGTGAGCTTCATACTGATCGATGCAGAATTTTACGGGGAATCCAACGCTGTTTTCGGATTTCCCATCTACCGATCAAAAAATTTTGTAGCTTGAAAAGACTGTGTAACACCATATTTTGATACGTCATGCACTTTAAAGCGCGTAAACAGAAAAATTGCGTTTGGACTTGAGTCAAATCAATCAATTTAAAATTGTAAAGGTAAGCTTCACACTGATCGATGCAGAATTTTACGGGGAATCTAACGCTGTTTTCGGATTTCCCATCTACCGATCAGAAAATTTTGTAGCTTGAAAAGACTGTGCAACACTATATTTTGATACGTCATGCACTTTAAAGCGCGTAAACAGAAAAATTGCGTTTGGACTTGAGTCAAATCAATCAATTTAAAATTGTAAAGGTGAGCTTCATACTGATCGATGCAGAATTTTACGGGGAATCTAACGCTGTTTTCGGATTTCCCATCTACTGATCAGAAAATTTTGTAGCGTGAAAAGACTGTGTCGCACTATATTTTGATACGTCATGCACTTTAACGCGCGTAAACAGTAAAATTGTGTTTGGACGTGAGTCAAATCAATCAATTTAAAATTGTAAAGGTGAGCTTCATACTGATCGATGCAGAATTTTACGGGGAATCTAACGCTGTTTTCGGATTTCCCATCTACTGATCAGAAAATTTTGTAGCGTGAAAAGACTGTGTCGCACTATATTTTGATACGTCATGCACTTTAACGCGCGTAAACAGTAAAATTGTGTTTGGACGTGAGTCAAATCAATCAATTTAAAATTGTAAAGGTGAGCTTCATACTGATCGATGCAGAATTTTACGGGGAATCTAACGCTGTTTTCGGATTTCCCATCTACCAATCATAAAATTTTGTAGCTTGAAAAGACTGTGCAACACTATATTTTGATACGTCATGCACTTTAAAGCGCGTAAACAGAAAAATTGCGTTTGGACGTGAGTCAAATCAATCAATTTAAAATTGTAGAGGTGAGCTTCATACTGATCGATGCAGAATTTTACGGGGAATCCAACGCTGTTTTCGGATTTCCCATCTACTGATCAGAAAATTTTGTAGCGTGAAAGGACTGTGTAACACTAGATTTTGATACGTCATAGACTTTAACGTGCGTAAACAGAAAAATTGTCTTTGGACTTGAGTCAAATTAATCAATTTAAAATTGTAAAGGTGAGCTTCATACTGATCGATGCAGAATTTTACGGGGAATCCAACACTGTTTTCGGATTTCCCATCTACTGATCAGAAAATTTTGTAGCGTGAAGAGACTATGTAGCACTATATTTAGATACGTCATTCACTTTAACGCCCGTAAACAGAAAAATTGTCTTTGGACTTGAGTCAAATCAATCAATTTAAAATTGTAAAGGTAACCTTCACACTGATCGATGCAGAATTTTACGGGGAATCTAACGCTGGTTTCGGATTTCTCATCTACTGATTAGAAAATTTTGTAGCGTGAAAAGACTGTGTCGCACTATATTTTGATACGTCATGCACTTTAACGCGCGTAAACAGTAAAATTGTGTTTGGACGTGAGTCAAATCAATCAATTTAAAATTGTAAAGGTGAGCTTCATACTGATCGATGCAGAATTTTACGGGGAATCCAACGCTGTTTTCGGATTTCCCATCTACCAATCAGAAAATTTTGTAGCTTGAAAAGACTGTGTAACACTATATTTTGATACGTCATGCACTTTAAAGCGCGTAAACAGAAAAATTGTCTTTGGGCTTGAGTCAAATTAATCAATTTAAAATTGTAAAGGTGAGCTTCATACTGATCGATGCAGAATTTTACGGGGAATCCAACGCTGTTTTCGGATTTCCCATCTACTGATCAGAAAATTTTGTAGCGTGAAGAGACTATGTAGCACTATATTTAGATACGTCATTCACTTTAACGCCCATAAACAGAAAAATTGTCTTTGGACTTGAGTCAAATCAATCAATTTAAAATTGTAAAGGTGAGCTTCATACTGATCGATGCAGAATTTTACGGGGAATCCAACGCTGTTTTCGGATTTCCCATCTACCGATCAAAAAATTTTGTAGCTTGAAAAGACTGTGTAACACCATATTTTGATACGTCATGCACTTTAAAGCGCGTAAACAGAAAAATTGCGTTTGGACTTGAGTCAAATCAATCAATTTAAAATTGTAAAGGTAAGCTTCACACTGATCGATGCAGAATTTTACGGGGAATCTAACGCTGTTTTCGGATTTCCCATCTACCGATCAGAAAATTTTGTAGCTTGAAAAGACTGTGCAACACTATATTTTGATACGTCATGCACTTTAAAGCGCGTAAACAGAAAAATTGCGTTTGGACTTGAGTCAAATCAATCAATTTAAAATTGTAAAGGTGAGCTTCATACTGATCGATGCAGAATTTTACGGGAAATCTAACGCTGTTTTCGGATTTCCCATCTACTGATCAGAAAATTTTGTAGCGTGAAAAGACTGTGTAACACTAGATTTTGATACGTCATGCACTTTAACGTGCGTAAACAGAAAAATTGTCTTTGGACTTGAGTCAAATTAATCAATTTAAAATTGTAAAGGTGAGCTTCATACTGATCGATGCAGAATTTTACGGGGAATCCAACGCTGTTTTCGGATTTCCCATCTACTGTTCAGAAAATTTTGTAGCGTGAAAAGACTGTGTAACACTAGATTTTGATACGTCATGCACTTTAACGTGCGTAAACAGAAAAATTGTCTTTGGACTTGAGTCAAATTAATCAATTTAAAATTGTAAAGGTGAGGTTCATACTGATCGATGCAGAATTTTATGGGGAATCCAACACTGTTTTCGGATTTCCCATCTACTGATCAGAAAATTTTGTAGCGTGAAGAGACTATGTAGCACTATATTTAGATACGTCATTCACTTTAACGCCCGTAAACAGAAAAATTGTCTTTGGACTTGAGTCAAATCAATCAATTTAAAATTGTAAAGGTGAGCTTCATACTGATCGATGCAGAATTTTACGGGGAATCCAACGCTGTTTTCGGATTTCCCATCTACCGATCAAAAAATTTTGTAGCTTGAAAAGACTGTGTAACACCATATTTTGATACGTCATGCACTTTAAAGCGCGTAAACAGAAAAATTGCGTTTGGACTTGAGTCAAATCAATCAATTTAAAATTGTAAAGGTAAGCTTCACACTGATCGATGCAGAATTTTACGGGGAATCTAACGCTGTTTTCGGATTTCCCATCTACCGATCAGAAAATTTTGTAGCTTGAAAAGACTGTGCAACACTATATTTTGATACGTCATGCACTTTAAAGCGCGTAAACAGAAAAATTGCGTTTGGACTTGAGTCAAATCAATCAATTTAAAATTGTAAAGGTGAGCTTCATACTGATCGATGCAGAATTTTACGGGGAATCTAACGCTGTTTTCGGATTTCCCATCTACTGATCAGAAAATTTTGTAGCGTGAAAAGACTGTGTCGCACTATATTTTGATACGTCATGCACTTTAACGCGCGTAAACAGTAAAATTGTGTTTGGACGTGAGTCAAATCAATCAATTTAAAATTGTAAAGGTGAGCTTCATACTGATCGATGCAGAATTTTACGGGGAATCTAACGCTGTTTTCGGATTTCCCATCTACTGATCAGAAAATTTTGTAGCGTGAAAAGACTGTGTCGCACTATATTTTGATACGTCATGCACTTTAACGCGCGTAAACAGTAAAATTGTGTTTGGACGTGAGTCAAATCAATCAATTTAAAATTGTAAAGGTGAGCTTCATACTGATCGATGCAGAATTTTACGGGGAATCTAACGCTGTTTTCGGATTTCCCATCTACCAATCATAAAATTTTGTAGCTTGAAAAGACTGTGCAACACTATATTTTGATACGTCATGCACTTTAAAGCGCGTAAACAGAAAAATTGCGTTTGGACGTGAGTCAAATCAATCAATTTAAAATTGTAGAGGTGAGCTTCATACTGATCGATGCAGAATTTTACGGGGAATCCAACGCTGTTTTCGGATTTCCCATCTACTGATCAGAAAATTTTGTAGCGTGAAAGGACTGTGTAACACTAGATTTTGATACGTCATGGACTTTAACGTGCGTAAACAGAAAAATTGTCTTTGGACTTGAGTCAAATTAATCAATTTAAAATTGTAAAGGTGAGCTTCATACTGATCGATGCAGAATTTTACGGGGAATCCAACACTGTTTTCGGATTTCCCATCTACTGATCAGAAAATTTTGTAGCGTGAAGAGACTATGTAGCACTATATTTAGATACGTCATTCACTTTAACGCCCGTAAACAGAAAAATTGTCTTTGGACTTGAGTCAAATCAATCAATTTAAAATTGTAAAGGTAACCTTCACACTGATCGATGCAGAATTTTACGGGGAATCTAACGCTGTTTTCGGATTTCCCATCTACTGATTAGAAAATTTTGTAGCCTGAAAAGACTGTGTCGCACTATATTTTGATACGTCATGCACTTTAACGCGCGTAAACAGTAAAATTGTGTTTGGACGTGAGTCAAATCAATCAATTTAAAATTGTAAAGGTGAGCTTCATACTGATCGATGCAGAATTTTACGGGGAATCCAACGCTGTTTTCGGATTTCCCATCTACCAATCAGAAAATTTTGTAGCTTGAAAAGACTGTGTAACACTATATTTTGATACGTCATGCACTTTAAAGCGCGTAAACAGAAAAATTGTCTTTGGGCTTGAGTCAAATTAATCAATTTAAAATTGTAAAGGTGAGCTTCATACTGATCGATGCAGAATTTTACGGGGAATCCAACGCTGTTTTCGGATTTCCCATCTACTGATCAGAAAATTTTGTAGCGTGAAGAGACTATGTAGCACTATATTTAGATACGTCATTCACTTTAACGCCCATAAACAGAAAAATTGTCTTTGGACTTGAGTCAAATCAATCAATTTAAAATTGTAAAGGTGAGCTTCATACTGATCGATGCAGAATTTTACGGGGAATCCAACGCTGTTTTCGTATTTCCCATCTACCAATCAGAAAATTTTGTAGCTTGAAAAGACTGTGTAACACTATATTTTGATACGTCATGCACTTTAAAGCGCGTAAACAGAAAAATTGTCTTTGGACTTGAGTCAAATTAATCAATTTAAAATTGTAAAGGTGAGGTTCATACTGATCGATGCAGAATTTTACGGGGAATCCAACGCTGTTTTCGGATTTCCCATCTACTGATCAGAAAATTTTGTAGCGTGAAGAGACTATGTAGCACTATATTTAGATACGTCATTCACTTTAACGCCCGTAAACAGAAAAATTGTCTTTGGACTTGAGTCAAATCAATCAATTTAAAATTGTAAAGGTGAGCTTCATACTGATCGATGCAGAATTTTACGGGGAATCCAACGCTGTTTTCGGATTTCCCATCTACTGATCAGAAAATTTTGTAGCTAGAAAAGACTGTGTAACACTATATTTTGATACGTCATGCACTTTAACGCGCGTAAACAGAAAAATTGTGTTTGGACTTGAGTCAAATCAATCAATTTAAAATTGTAAAGGTGAGCTTCATACTGATCGATGCAGAGTTTTACGGGGAATCTAACGCTGTTTTCGGATTTCCCATCTACCTATCAGAAAACATTGTAGCGACAAATTACTGCTCGGCTGTCAGACTAATAGTTTGTTATTAATTCGAAAGAGAATATATTAAAGTCTAGCAATCTTAAAACATAAGTTTACTTGAAGAAGTATTGTTTATATGCACGTAAATGTCTTAAATTATCGATTGTGAGTTATTATTTTTTGTTAAAGTTGGATTGAACAAGTTAAAAGACCGGCGAAACCGATTATTCTGCGAAGCCGACTGCTGCTCGAGCGCTCCCCCCTGGAAGCGTCATCGCGAAATTGAATTGGCAGCTATCTTAATTGGCAGTGAATTGGCAGCTGGCGAATTGGCAGCTAACTTCACGGGGTTAACGCGCAGACCTTGGTTACATTTCTATCAACATCCATGCTAGCGCTATTAAAGAGGCGGACTTGGAGCAAGTCTACATCCATGCGCCAGTCATCCAAACTTTCCTTATTGACTCCCTCTCTGATTCTGTTGTCGTATTTACATGTAACAACTTAGCGATCTATTCGTATAGGCGGAACTGTCACTATATCACCTCCTTTGTCCATGTATGTAATTGTAAACTGTCATGTATGTCGTCATATCCATTCATTGTAATTCACCCGTCGAAGGCTGCAGACTGGCAGCCGAAAGCTCGTAACTCGAATAAATATTATAAACCAGAGAACGTTGTCAACATTAATATCTAGAATATAATTGATAAAATCTAAATAAGTCATTGTCACCATACTGTATATGCATTTACATGTAGCTGAAGCTGAACCATATCATAGTATTTTGCTATTACCAATAGTTGTATTTTATTATAATATAATATGTAACATTTTTATCTGTTTATACTGTCTACTAACTGCTCGGCTCTGAATAGCACTGCCGTCCTTCTACTTAAAGTATTATTTGTTTTGAATAACTGGACCTTCTTCAGGCATTTGTTTTCTCTTTCGATTTCCAGTAGACTACCCTAAAATTAAAATATACTGGACCACTGGTTGAGTAGTTGTCAAAACAAACAAACTATATACATGCATTATATTATACAGTTTATACTGCCATTTTACAGCGGCGGCGCGTAGAAGTACATTTACCTGTGAAACGGCAATGTACGGGTTTCTTCATTCCGCGTAACTGTTTATTACATGTTATGGTGTTCAGGAAAAATTGAAGTTACATAATCAACTTACCTCTTGAAAGATAGGGCTTCATATCTGGTGCATGGTATTTCAGGTGCACCATGCACGTTCGGCGCTAACCTTTCTGGCGTTTTCTTGCACGTTTTGCGAACTGAACAATTCTTTAACGGCCTATAAAATTTTCAAGGTCCACGCAATATTTTTATTGTTAGCCACGTGTGTGATCAAATTTGATCCGATACCGATAATGAAACACGAGTCATAACAAATGTGTGTAGTTAATACTCTTCGTTGGCTTCTCTTCGACGACGGTCTTTTGGTTTCCATATTGACGGGTTCAGGTCATCTTTTAGGCAACGAAGGCTCGCGCCTTTGGCCCCTTACGTGACGCCTTTCAAAACAGTGATCAGCAAAATGCGCAGAGCAAGTAACAAAGCGTCCTGTTGTTTAAAATTAGCGCGATATGTTTTAACCGAAAATAAACCCAAACAAGACGCTTTTTAGTTTTGGGTTCTGGTGAAGCGAAATGCCAGCATTACGATCAGCGCAGTTACTACACCCTTCAGCAACACAAGAAGATGGTCGCATAATTTTGTATTGCTTTTCAAGAAACTTTATTACATGTAAAAACGTAGAATAAGTCGGGAAGACGCGTTTAAACTATGTAGAGTGTTGAGTAGATGACGTCACAACGAGCTACCGCTGTTAATAAATTGCAGGCTCCAAAAAATTTCGAAATCAAGCCAACTGCTCGTAAAAGATGCCTGAATTCTGATAGAAAACATTTTCTAAAATCGTTTTTAAATACATGGTAAGTCATATTAGGACCATAAGAAGTATTTTGGCTAAAAAAAACGCAAAGTGAAAATTCGATCGTACTGCCACTTTAAAAGTCATTAATTTTTAGTCTAGATAAATAAATACTTCGCAGAACAGTTTTAAAAAGACCAAGTTTTCTCATTTCTTTTACAGTAGAAGGCAAACCATTCCAAGTTGGTACAGTTCTGGGAAAAAACGAACTCCCAAAATAATTAGTTTTGTGTTTAATGGGCATGTGGCGGTTAAGGTTTACTGCGGACGTATTGCCCATACTGGGAAGAATTAATGTACCCTTTTCGTAGAAGTATGACACTGCTATTTGCCGAAGAAAAGAGTGACTTATATAGATCAGTGGTTACAACCGTACAACGTTTTAAATTATACACTTATTTTGAAAATAACCAAGGTGCCCCTTTTTGGCGGTGCATCCCCCCCCCCCCCCCCCCCCACACACACACTTTTCAGGTGCTTTCGCGGCCTCTGTCCATACTCTAATAAAGGCCGAACAAGTACACAGTAAAGTAATTTCCTAGTATTCATATCTCTTAAATCAGCGCATATTCTTCTCACCAATCCAAGTGTCCTGTTTGCCTTTGAGGATATTTCGGAAATATGAGTAGCCCACTTTAGATCACTCGTCACTTTTACTCCCGGTTATTGTTAATTGAGTAATCAATAACTAGTTTCTGTGTTTTCTTTCTTGTTATCCGCATAGTCTTACATTTCGTAACATTAAAATCCATGTGCCAATCTGTGCTCCAAGAATGCAATCTGTTTAAATTGCTTTGGAGATTTACATTATCCACTAGAGTTTTGATAATCTTGTCAGGAATATTAAAGCCCAGCATATAATTTTAAAAAGCCCCATATTGAAAGAGACATGAGTTATTTCAAATTTTTATTAAAACTAACGTTTCGTTGCTAATCCTGCAACATCTTCAGAGTGAATAATTATTTACAAGGTTATCTCGACTTATATGCTAATATATTTACAGTAACAGGAAATGAGTAACTGAGAGAGGGGTGGAAGTGACAGTTAATAAATTACAGTGTGAAGTAACAGGTATGATAGAATGTTTTCAGTTATGTGTCAAGACAAGTAAGAAAAATATAAAGAAAAACGTGTGTATAAATCAAAATAAGTTTAAAGGAAGAGAACTGATTTTAGCGTTGAGTGAAGGATTTAACTTATTAATAAGCAGACTTTCTCTAAGGAGGAGTTCAAAATTGGAAGAAGAAGAGCTTAGAATAGAAAAATCTGTTAAAGAAACAGGGTGGCCGGTTTTTTTGTGGTGTGCTAAAACTCCAGACCAGGAACTCAAAGAAAGAGGCTTTCCCGTGTAAGCCGAAACTCCCATGTGTTCAGAAGCACGCGTGTGTAAATGGCGAATGGTTTCACCAACATACAATGACTCACAGTCATGACACTTAAATTTATAAACTACGCGTGATCTTAAAGCGAAAGGAATTTGATCTTTAAAACGGAAAAAACTTGAAAGGCGTCTAATAGGTTTAAAAACAACACGAAGTTGAATTTGTGGAAAAGCAGAAGCAAAGAGCTTAACGATTTGTTGGCGAATTTGAAGGGAGTGTTGACCGGTGAACGGAAGTGTAAATAAAATGATACGTTTGGGTGCTGTGGTAATTTTAGACGCTGGGCAAAAAATTTTTCAAGAAATTTGCGAATACAACTATCTAAAAATTTGATAGGATAACCATTTTGAAGCATGATACTTTTAAATTTCTCTAGTTCTTCGTGAAAAATTGTGTAGGAGGAAGAAATGTTAAAATAACGAAAAAGTAAAGTCATTACTAAGCCCTTTTTATACACAAGTGGTATGAAACTTTCAAAATTTGTGAAAAGCCCAGTAAACGTTGGTTTACGATAAACGGAAGTTACAAATTTGCCATTCAAGCGTTGAATTTGGATGTCAAGAAAGGAAAGTGAGTTATTGTTTTCAATTTCATGTGTAAATTGGATACTGGGATGTTGAGAATTCAAGTAATTAAGGAAAGGTAAAATATGATCGCGAGACCGAAAAAGAATAAAGGAATCGTCAACATAGCGTCGATAGTACAGAGGTTTAAACTGAGGCGGACAATTATCAAGCCAATTAGTTTCATGAAAGGACAGAAAAATGTTAGCGAAAAGCGGGCCAAGCGGAGAACCCATCGCAACACCATCAATTTGCTCATAAAATTTCCCGTTAAATATAAAGTGACAATTTTTGACTGTTAAATTTAGTAGTTCTCTAAATTGCTCGGGCGTGAAGTTTTGAAAATGAGTTTTCTGGGAGAAAAGTTGGTTAATAATAATTTCAATGGTTTCATCTAATGGAATATTTGTAAAGAGTGAAGTAATATCAAAACTGGCCATGACTACATTATTAATATCAAATTTCAACTGAAATAAATCTTGTAAAAATAAAAAAGAATCAGTAATCGTATAAAAAGTAGAAGAAATGGGGCGAAGTAGAGGAACAAGAAATTTAGCAAGATTATAAGAGTGAGTGCCAATGGAAGAGAGTATAGGTCTAAGAGGAACATTTAACTTATGTACCTTAGGTAGTCCAAATAACACGCCGGGTCGAGAACCGGTTGGTGCTAATGACTTAAAGAGTTCTTGGTCAATAACGTTGGCATTCTTTAGACCGCGAAGGAAGGTTCTGACTTTGTTTTCCCGTTTTAAGGTAGTTTTGATGGGATCTTCATGGATAGGAGCGAATTTAGCGGAGTCGTTGAGAATTTGAGTCATTTTGTCCCAATAATCAGTTCGATTAATGACAACCACGCCATTGCCTTTGTCGGGTTTGATGATAAAAATAGAATCATCGTTTCGAAGTTGTTTCAGAACTTTGAACTCCTCATCTGAGAAAAAAAACGTAGGTCGTGTATAGCTACGAAAACCAGAAAGTGCTATGTCTTTCAACTTGGTTTTGATGAAATCTTTGTCGCAGCCAGATTCAGGGTAGATGGTCTCATGTTGTATTTTCCGGTGGAGAAGTTCAAACGGGATCAAAAAGTCACAATAGTTCAAGGTCTTAGGTGGAATCGAAAAGTTAAGTCCTTTGGCAAGAACAAACTTTTCTTGGTCAGTCAGCGTTCGGTTTGAGTAATTGAAGATGACTTTATCAGGATCAATCGTAGACGTACTAGAGACGTTGGCGCTGAGTCGAAATAATTTCTTCTGTTGAACCTTTTCGTGTCGTGAGAGTTGTCTGGTGTTTTCAGAATCTGAAAGAGATTTCAAATGCAAGAGATCCAACGACGACACCAATTTGGCTAGCTCGGAATGTAAGGAGGTTGATTGAGTAGAAAGTTCACGGATACGGCATTGTTTGTTTCGGATTTCCTCGTCCAAAAGTTTTCGTTGGCATTGGCGGTAAGCGGCAGAATTCTGAAGGCGTCGATTCGCAACTTTGAAGTTTAGAAACTGCGGGAAAACTCCAAGGCGTTTACAATTATTCAGGAAAGAAAGATCCAGTTTGGCTTTGCTGAGCTTCAGCTCAGTACGTTGGAACTTGCGAAACATCGCAAGTGCTCCATTATCGTATCGGTTCTTTAAAATCGTAGCAATAGACGAACCAGGCGGAAAGCGTAATCTTGTCAGGAATATTAAAGCCCAGCATATAATTTTAAAAAGCCCCATATTGAAAGAGACATGAGTTATTTCAAATTTTTATTAAAGATGTTGCAGGATTAGCAACGAAACGTTAGTTTTAATAAAAATTTGAAATAACTCATGTCTCTTTCAATATGGGGCTTTTTAAAATTATATGCTGGGCTTTAATATTCCTGACAAGATTACGCTTTCCGCCTGGTTCGTCTATTGCTACGATTTTAAAGAACCGATACGATAATGGAGCACTTGCGATGTTTCGCAAGTTCCAACGTACTGAGCTGAAGCTCAGCAAAGCCAAACTGGATCTTTCTTTCCTGAATAATTGTAAACGCCTTGGAGTTTTCCCGCAGTTTCTAAACTTCAAAGTTGCGAATCGACGCCTTCAGAATTCTGCCGCTTACCGCCAATGCCAACGAAAACTTTTGGACGAGGAAATCCGAAACAAACAATGCCGTATCCGTGAACTTTCTACTCAATCAACCTCCTTACATTCCGAGCTAGCCAAATTGGTGTCGTCGTTGGATCTCTTGCATTTGAAATCTCTTTCAGATTCTGAAAACACCAGACAACTCTCACGACACGAAAAGGTTCAACAGAAGAAATTATTTCGACTCAGCGCCAACGTCTCTAGTACGTCTACGATTGATCCTGATAAAGTCATCTTCAATTACTCAAACCGAACGCTGACTGACCAAGAAAAGTTTGTTCTTGCCAAAGGACTTAACTTTTCGATTCCACCTAAGACCTTGAACTATTGTGACTTTTTGATCCCGTTTGAACTTCTCCACCGGAAAATACAACATGAGACCATCTACCCTGAATCTGGCTGCGACAAAGATTTCATCAAAACCAAGTTGAAAGACATAGCACTTTCTGGTTTTCGTAGCTATACACGACCTACGTTTTTTTTCTCAGATGAGGAGTTCAAAGTTCTGAAACAACTTCGAAACGATGATTCTATTTTTATCATCAAACCCGACAAAGGCAATGGCGTGGTTGTCATTAATCGAACTGATTATTGGGACAAAATGACTCAAATTCTCAACGACTCCGCTAAATTCGCTCCTATCCATGAAGATCCCATCAAAACTACCTTAAAACGGGAAAACAAAGTCAGAACCTTCCATCGCGGTCTAAAGAATGCCAACGTTATTGACCAAGAACTCTTTAAGTCATTAGCACCAACCGGTTCTCGACCCGGCGTGTTATATGGACTACCTAAGGTACATAAGTTAAATGTTCCTCTTAGACCTATACTCTCTTCCATTGGCACTCACTCTTATAATCTTGCTAAATTTCTTGTTCCTCTACTTCGCCCCATTTCTTCTACTTTTTATACGATTACTGATTCTTTTTTATTTTTACAAGATTTATTTCAGTTGAAATTTGATATTAATAATGTAGTCATGGCCAGTTTTGATATTACTTCACTCTTTACAAATATTCCATTAGATGAAACCATTGAAATTATTATTAACCAACTTTTCTCCCAGAAAACTCATTTTCAAAACTTCACGCCCGAGCAATTTAGAGAACTACTAAATTTAACAGTCAAAATTGTCACTTTATATTTAACGGGAAATTTTATGAGCAAATTGATGGTGTTGCGATGGGTTCTCCGCTTGGCCCGCTTTTCGCTAACATTTTTCTGTCCTTTCATGAAACTAATTGGCTTGATAATTGTCCGCCTCAGTTTAAACCTCTGTACTATCGACGCTATGTTGACGATTCCTTTATTCTTTTTCGGTCTCGCGATCATATTTTACCTTTCCTTAATTACTTGAATTCTCAACATCCCAGTATCCAATTTACACATGAAATTGAAAACAATAACTCACTTTCCTTTCTTGACATCCAAATTCAACGCTTGAATGGCAAATTTGTAACTTCCGTTTATCGTAAACCAACGTTTACTGGGCTTTTCACAAATTTTGAAAGTTTCATACCACTTGTGTATAAAAAGGGCTTAGTAATGACTTTACTTTTTCGTTATTTTAACATTTCTTCCTCCTACACAATTTTTCACGAAGAACTAGAGAAATTTAAAAGTATCATGCTTCAAAATGGTTATCCTATCAAATTTTTAGATAGTTGTATTCGCAAATTTCTTGAAAAAATTTTTTGCCCAGCGTCTAAAATTACCACAGCACCCAAACGTATCATTTTATTTACACTTCCGTTCACCGGTCAACACTCCCTTCAAATTCGCCAACAAATCGTTAAGCTCTTTGCTTCTGCTTTTCCACAAATTCAACTTCGTGTTGTTTTTAAACCTATTAGACGCCTTTCAAGTTTTTTCCGTTTTAAAGATCAAATTCCTTTCGCTTTAAGATCACGCGTAGTTTATAAATTTAAGTGTCATGACTGTGAGTCATTGTATGTTGGTGAAACCATTCGCCATTTACACACGCGTGCTTCTGAACACATGGGAGTTTCGGCTTACACGGGAAAGCCTCTTTCTTTGAGTTCCTGGTCTGGAGTTTTAGCACACCACAAAAAAACCGGCCACCCTGTTTCTTTAACAGATTTTTCTATTCTAAGCTCTTCTTCTTCCAATTTTGAACTCCTCCTTAGAGAAAGTCTGCTTATTAATAAGTTAAATCCTTCACTCAACGCTAAAATCAGTTCTCTTCCTTTAAACTTATTTTGATTTATACACACGTTTTTCTTTATATTTTTCTTACTTGTCTTGACACATAACTGAAAACATTCTATCATACCTGTTACTTCACACTGTAATTTATTAACTGTCACTTCCACCCCTCTCTCAGTTACTCATTTCCTGTTACTGTAAATATATTAGCATATAAGTCGAGATAACCTTGTAAATAATTATTCACTCTGAAGATGTTGCAGGATTAGCAACGAAACGTTAGTTTTAATAAAAATTTGAAATAACTCATGTCTCTTTCAATATGGGGCTTTTTAAAATTATATGCTGGGCTTTAATATTCCTGACAAGATTACGCTTTCCGCCTGGTTCGTCTATTGCTAAGAGTTTTGATAACTTGAGACACTTTTGAATCATCTGCAAAGAGGGCAATCTCTGTTGGTTTAGATATGTCCTCGGGGAGGTCGTTGATGTAAAGTACAAAAAGTAGTGGACCTAAAATAGACCCTTGTGGTACCCCCGAGAATACATCAAGCACATCTGAGCAGATGCCATCTATTACGACTTTTTCAGATCTTGCAGTTAGATAATCAGTGAGCCAATCGTGGAATTGTCCTTCAAAACAATATTGTCTGACTTTGTGGAGAAGCAGTCGATGTAATAGACTGCATCGACTTCAGTGGCGTGGTGGCAGGGGGGGGGGGGGCGGCTGGGGGGCCAAGGCCCACCCCCCCAGCTGGGGTTGCAGAAGGGGCGCCAAAATTAGCAAGGGCGCCAAAACTTAACAAAATAAACCTATTTCTTTGTATAGCTAGGTCTTCAATGATGGATATAAAGATCTGAAATCTGTAATCTTTTGTGTTTTCTATGAAGTTTTATAATCTTCAGAATTCTGTAAAATCTCATTCCAAAATGCAGCAAATGGCATATCAGAAACTCTAGATTTCAAAATTTTCCGGGGGAGCATGCCCCTGGTGCTCGCATTGGTGTGGCGTTGTTTGTTGTAATATTATATATTGCTACTTGAGTTATTTTAAAACAAAAAATGTGACCATTTATCAAATACAGTAATGTCTTTCTTTCTTTTTTTTCTGGGGGGTGGGGTGGGGCAAGCTAATCTGGCCACCCCAGCCTAAAACTTGCCACCACGCCACTGATCGACTTCACATGGCCTTTATCTAAAGCCTCTACAATTTTATGATAGAATTGGACAAGTTGGGTGACACAATTTCTACCTTGAAGAAAGCCATGTTGAAAACAAGACAGTTTATGCTGAATAAACTCGGTACAATGATTGTGTATACATCTTTCCAAAATTTTTGCCAAAATCGACAAGAGTGAGATAGGTCTATAGTTCATCACTACATGAGGATCACCTGTCGGAGACTGCATGGATATATGTCTTTCAATATTCAAGATAATTGGGGTTTTATGAAATAGTTACTATGAGACACTGATTGATTTAATTAATAACTTTTAAGGCAATTAAATAGATTTATTGCTGCGAGCCGTAAGGCGAGCAGCTCACTAATCTTGACGAGGTCTGGGCCGAGTTTATATGCATTCACAAACTCGATTCTTAGGATTTCGTGGGCGATGATCTTCGGTATACGCAATGTCTACCGATCAGCGGCAGGCATTATTAAATTGTGCATACATTTTCATTAATTTTATATGACATTCCACACCATTGTGCCAAATGATTTCACTTAACATTTTAAGCATGCGACGTTATTGTCAACACTCACGTCACGCGTACAAAATTGAGCCATTAAAGATGGCAACAGCCGTTATTGCTGCAAATCAATAACCTAAAACTACATAGATTGCCGTTCTTCACTTCAAGCAAGAGTGCTGACGCCATTACTCTTTAATGGCTCGATTTTATACGCGTGACGTCCATGTTGAGGAAAACGTCGCATGCTTAAGCTCTTTAATTGAAAATGCTTTGGACGATAACAAGTATTACTAAATTGTAAATGGTAGCAACTCGCAGCACTTCACTTTTGATAAAAACTTCTAGTTATAACTTATAGGTGTGAGTTATATGATAAGAGAGAGTTTTTAGTAAAATGAGACAGTGACTAAGCGAACGTCCTAGCGAGTGAACGTGAGTGAGAGCTATCAATAAACGCAACCTAACGAAAGTCGTGTCTGTCGTTGATCAACCCTCTTAGTAAAGGGCAATTTACTAAACGTGGCACCTCCGACGGGATCCGGGAGATTCCTCGACAAGAATGGAAACAACAGCGCAACTCGCTGCGCTTGAGACAAAATTAACTCAACTTCAGATTACGACTAAACGAACCGACGGAGTTCTAGCGAAAGCCGACGAAGAAAGCATTGCGCGACACCAAGCGACCCTTCGAGCAATCACCAACGAAGTGGACAAACTTCGTCTTACAGCAGAAGCAAAGAAAATCGCAGCGAAAGACGACATCACTGAATGGAACAATAAGATCAACAACGAAATAGAACAGGCAGGCAGCCACGTCCGAGCGACGAAGCAATGGCTGGAGGAGAACAAGAAGAAACAAGAGACGATCGAGCTTGAAGAGAAGATCCAGTTCGAGGTCAAACTCCTTGAGACAAAACTGAAACTTCAAACCGAACACAAAACCGTAAACCAAAGCCAATGCAACGCGAAGTCGACCGGAACTGCGATCGGAACACAAGCAAAATTACCAAAGCTGGTAATTTCAAAGTTTGAAGGCACATACATGGATTGGCCGAGGTTTTGGGGACAATTCATGGAGAACATTGACAAAACCATGGCTGCTCCCATCACGAAGTTTGCGTACCTTCGCGAGTTACTCGACACCAAGGTGAGACACAATTGTAGAAGCGTTGCCCTTCACACCGGAAGGCTATAATCGTGCCAAAAGCATTCTCCAAGACAAGTACGGAAAAGAATCAGATATAGTTAAAGTCTACACTCGAGAGATTTTGGATCTACCAACCGTACACAACGCAAACCCGAATAAGATCCACGACTTCAGTGATAAACTAATGTATTGCGTGCAAGCATTAGAAACATTGAAAAAACTTGAACAAGTCCCCTTGTGATCTTCTCATGCAGTCTATCGAGAGCCATACACTTGGAATTGGTTCACAACCTAGAAACAACCACCTTCATTCCATGCCTCAAACGACTCATCGCAAGACGAGGGCGTCCTAAAGTGATTTATTCCGATAATGGTGCGATATTCGTCAAGGCAGCCAAGTGGTTGAAGCGAGTGCAAAAGGACGAGCGCGTGCAGGGCCTATTACAACAACACGATGTCACCTGGACGTTCAACCTGAGTCGAGCCCCATGGTGGGGAGGACAGTTCGAACGGTTGATCGGAATAGTCAAGTCTGCAATGTACAAGGTTATTGGTGGAGCCACGCTGACCTGGTCCGAGCTGAGCGAAGTCCTGCTTGACGTGGAAATACAGATAAATCGACGCCCCTTAAGCTACATAGTAGACGACATACTGTTGCCCACTTTAACTCCTACGACTTTCCTATTCCAACGCACGAACCAGTTACCGGAGGAAGAGCCGTGGAGAATTGAAGAGAAGGAACTCCGCAAACGCGCGAAACATCTGATCACCTGCAAGAATAACCTGTGGAAGCGATGGCAGCGTGAGTATTTGACCGCCTTGAGGGAGCGTCACAGCCTCGTCCACAAGACGCCAAAGTACCAGGTCAAGACAGGAGACGCAGTGATCGTGCGAACAGACGACAAGAATCGAGGAAAGTGGCCGCTGGCCATCGTTCAACAACTCTTTCCAGGGCCTGATGGTCACACGCGAGCAGTTCAACTGAGAACCAAAAATGGAATCATAGAACGACCAGTACAACACCTGTATCTATTAGAGTTACAATGTGATGGCAACGATGAAGAAAACCAAACGCTGAATCCAAACACTCGTGAGTTCGTACCGAGACGCGCTGCAGCTGCAGAAGCAATGGTGCGAATAAGAGAGGATGCAGGGAAAAACGAACAATGTGTCTGAACATCCAATTGTGACAGTTAATTGTTAAATTTTATATGTTGACGTTTTAGTAGACAATAGTTACGCAGTCTTCTTCGTTACATGCAACATTTCTATGCAAAGTTGCATGGGGGAGTGTGTCGGAGACTACATGGATATATGTCTTTCAGTATTCAAGATAATTGGGGTTTTATGAAATAGTTACTATGGTCTATGGGACACTGATTGATTTAATTAATAACTTTTAAGGCAATTAAATAGATTTATTATAGGTGTGAGTTATATGATAAGAGAGAGTTTTTAGCAAAATGAGACAGTGGCTAAGCGAACGTCCTATAGCGTGTGAACGTGAGTGAGAGCTATCAATAAACGCAACCTAACGAAAGTCGTGTCTGTCGTTGATCAACCCTCTTAGTAAAGGGCAATTTACTAAACACCGTCTTTCAAAATAGGAATGATGAAGGCTATTTTCCACTGCAGGGGCACTTTACCAAGATTTAATGACAAATTAAAAAGTCTGGTCAGGGATGGTGCTATCTCTGCTGCAACGGATTTTAAAAGTCGCCCTGGAATACCATCTGGCCCACATGCTTTCGAGATATCAATATTTTGAAGGCAGTTAAAAACTTCATTCTCAGACAACGTAATGTTTGTTAATTAATTAATTAATTAATTAATTAATGTAATCTGGGGGTTTAAATTTCCATGGCTATCATTAATATTCACATTATCGGCTTCTATGAAGACAGATTGAAAATATCTATTAAACAAATTAGCCTTGTCCACCGGACTGGACACGAATGTGTTGGAAAAGTTAAGAAACTCCGGTACACTGGACTTCTTTGACTTAGCTTTAACAAACGTCCAAAAACGCTTTTATACTTAGCTTCTATTAGCTATTTAGGGGGCGATTACATTGGATCGGGCTGGCTGGCCCGGTTAACCTGGCCCGGTTAACCGGGCCAGCCTGCTTTGTATATAAAACGCCAGCATATTCTCTCACTTAGAATTCATGATTATCGTTAATTGTGAAATGTCGTAGAATTAACGATAATCCTCAATTTTAAAAAATAATTCCCTACCCCCAAACTCTAAACCCTAACTCTAAACCTGACCCTAAACCTAACCACAACCCCCCCTGGCAACCCTAAACCTAACCACAACCCCCCCCTGGCAACCCTAAACCTAACCACAACCCCCCCCCCTGGCAACCCTAAACCTAACCACAACCCCCGGTGGACCTAAACCAAACCAAAACCCTCCGGGGAAAAAGTCCCACCTCAGACCCCAACCACAATATTATTATATATATATATTAACGATGGGCTTACAAAATAAATAATAACCTAATTAGTGTAAAACTGAAGTAAAACTAACGTGATAATTGCGAATTTTGGCCTGAAATCATCGCGGCTTACCGGGCTAGCCCGCTCCATGTAATCGTTTCGTAAACTCGTCCCGGTTAAACGGGCCAGCCCGGTCCATGTAATCGCCCCTTAGCTTCCCTGCGTAGCGACCTGTACTTGTCCATATCTTCCCTGTCCAACGATTCATTGGCGATACGCCTTAGCTTATCCTTTTGGCGAAGAAAACGGATAACTTCCTTATCAATCCACGGTGTACGAATTGAATTTCTTATTTTGAGTTTAGGCACATACTTTTCCACTATTTCCATAAACAAATCCAATTTGACAAGCTGCTCACAAACACTTCGTCCCAAGGGGCTGACTTAAGAGCATTCTTGAGATCATTCCAATTCGCCTTTTTATAATTGAAAACATATTTACCAAACTTGTTGGATTTAGGAATATTAAAATCAAGAAAAAACGCGACTAATTTATGATCAGTATTTATAAGATCATCAAAAATGTCCAAATTACGTACTTTATGAGGTATGTTTGTAAGAACAAGATCCAAAATGTGTTCCTTCCTAGTTGGCCTATCAACTAATTGCCATAAAAAGGCAATTCTCCGGGGGCTAAAGCCCCTCAGCCCCCCCACCCCCCCCCCACCCCATACTCTACGTCTATGATTGAACTCTTTTAAAGGCATGATTGGAATGTTAATTAACTATGCATGCAAGGTTAGCTTAGTTGTTTTTTTGTAATTGTTGTTTTCAATTTACAGAAGATCAGTGGCCCACTCCACTGAGCTGTATGACGCCATCTGTGCATTTTTTTTATTGATTCGCCCATATTTTACAAACAAAAAAGAAATAAAGTAAATTTAGTGTTCTGCAGTTCTTGGGCTAGAGGTCTATTTGAAACCTTTACAGGCTTTTTGTTAAAGACCCCTAGTTTAGTTCAGTAATTAACATATTTACATTGAGTCAGTTCAATTTATAACTAAACAGACAACGGCAAAATGGAATTTATTTGTTAAATAAATTTGCTTTCCACGCATGCATTTATCATTCAAACATTACATTCAGTTGCCACAAAAACGAATTTTGATTTATTTCATATTCACTATTCCCGCAAGGTCTTGTCTGGGCCTATCAAATCGTACACGAAGCCTTAGTATGATCGTCTCATCGTGGTTTTATTACTCGGGCTACTGTGGTAGACCGAGTCTAGATTTCGGCTCCGTTTTTTTTTTGTCTATGTTCGGAAATGGCAATTATTGCATCATCCCATCAGGCTTTGCGAAACAGATACGCGTGATAAATGCTAATCCTCATGATTCATGCTTTCTTTCTTCGCCTCCCTGTTCAGTCTGATCAAATTGCTCGAAGTGAAGTGTTCTTTCTTTGATGTATTTACAGACATATAGTTATTCGTCTGTAATGTCGCTGGCAAGTATCTTGATTCTATATACGCTGACAATACTTACAATCACACACGCAGATGATCGTGGTAGACCCACACTAAAAGAAGACGAGCGATTTCGAAATCGAATGTGACACGAAAGTGACACACAGAATATAAAGTAATGTAACGCGAACAGCCGCTCAGCGACTACACGTCAGGGCGCCGCAATTACAATAATTACAACTCGCGTTTCCATTGTTGTAATTGTTGTAAGATAAAAGTTATAACTAAATAAAAACCAGGCTTATAAATGTGATATAAACACGCAACCTATTTTATAAAGGGGTATAAACGTGGGTTTAAGGGTGTTCGGACGTATTTCGTTGCTAGGCAACCGGTTGCTAAGGACATTACTTCCGATCGGGGAAATCTTTTCACAAATACATATTTTATATACTTATACACTGCAAAAAGGTATAAAATGATAACAAAAAAAACAAACACGAAAAAGCCGAGCAAGTTTGTGAGAAAACTGAAAAAGTACCAAAACAAAAGAAAACTATTC
The DNA here is from genome assembly GCA_964035015.1 of Corallium rubrum. Lineage (NCBI taxonomy): Eukaryota > Metazoa > Cnidaria > Anthozoa > Scleralcyonacea > Coralliidae > Corallium > Corallium rubrum. The sequence goes on along the minus strand of OZ036009.1, from coordinate 8,878,686 downwards.
CTTTGCTGTAGAATGTCCTGGCAAAAACACTTGAAGAGTTGAAGAACTTCGGCACACAGACGACGATAGATGAAAAAACGAAGGACGTCGTCACGTCGAGATATTTTGATTAAATGCCGGAATTTAGAAATTCGGCAGAGCTCATGAACCATAAATCAAACATTCCGAAGACAGTGGACATCAACTTTTAACTTCGTATGTAGAACAAGACGACTTTTCGAGCATTCTTGGCTTGGAACCACGGCTGAACTCGCAATTTAGCTGGAGGGCTCGCGCCTGATTATTTCAGGCTAGATAGAGTGGCATTGAGTCGCAAAAACATGAGCTCACAAGATTCCTATAATTTCCGCTAGTATTTATCGAATCGTTACTTTTCTTTCGTTTACACCTAGGGAAAACATGTCTCCCAAAAAGTACGCATGGATTTTATGAATAAACCAAAAATGATTGAGAAATGCATGCATACTTTTTTGCACATAACAATTCTGGTTCTAGTGAAACTTCTTTAGTTAGCAAAACTTGTTGGCGGAAATGATAGGTTTTTTCTTATCTCAATGACGTCACAATGACGTCACTGTACGAGGTCATCAAACGAAAGAACTTCATTCATATATAATACGTGCATAATATCTAGCATTTGTTGCATAGGAATCAAATTTGTAAAGCTCTAGAAGCTCTGTGGTCAAATCAAGTTTTCGCTAGCAACGGGTCAAAATAAATATGTCTGAACATCCTTAAGTATAAAAATTAACGAAATAATTTAGAATAAATTAAAATATTAAAATCGACTAAAATAAATTTAAACGTTTCAAATAAATTTAAAAAAATAGATAATTAAAATAATATTTGTTTTTCTTTCCTCTTACCTCTTCATTTCCTTCTCTTCGCTTCCGCATCCATGGTTGTCAATTCCTTGAACATTTGTGCTGATTTCCGCCAGATTTTCAACGCTTGAAGTCATTATGCTCGTACGGAGATGCTTTACTACAAGATCTCTACGCCAGCCAAGGATTATCTGTAATTGAAACCATTTGCATATAATACCAGATTATTAATTGCATTTAATAACGTTTCAAGAATTTTAGGAGTTGGGCGATGCTCATAGGCTATCTTTAAAAGGGCGAACGAGTGTGACGGATTCGAACGGTTCGAACAGGGATCGGGAAACCGGGGGGTTAGGAGCCGAGGAGTCAAGAAACCTGGGAGTTGGGAAACTAAGAAATGGAGAACTAGAGAACTAGAACTAGAACTGCCAATGAGAACTAGTACTGCCAATTACTACGGGACCGCAGTAATTGGCACACGCTGTTGCGGCTACCCTTGCCACCTCTCTTAAATTTTAGTTTGTATATGTGCATGTTCGTCTGTCGTTTAATTATGTATATATCTATGTGTGTGAAGGTATAAATATTCTTTATACACTGTTGGCAAAAATATAATAAATAAATAAATAAATAAATAAATAAATAAATAAATAAATAAATAAATAAATAAAATAGATAGTCAAGAAACCGGGGGGTCGAAAAACCGGAGAAATAGGGGTCGGGAAAGTTGGGTTGCCGAAGTTGTGAAATCGGAATTCTTAACTTTAATAGTCAAAAGTGAAACTGGAAAAGTTTAAAAATAAATAAGAAGATATCGAGCAGGTTATAATCTAAATCAACGTATTAGAAAAAAACATAGTGATATAAAGAACCGTAAAATTTGTTTGTTTCATTTGATTTAATTCCGCAATAGTTGCAGTCATAAATCTAAATTCACGTTCAACAAACAGGGCTAAATATTGCATCGACTAAAACAGACATTATTTGCACATGCACATATATTTTGTGATACCAGCTATATAATAGGAGTCCATGTGCGGAAATATGAAATTTATTTCGAATGTTGACCAGGATATCTTACGAGTGAGCGAAGTGAACCAGTGAAATATCTTGTGCAACTGACGAGCTAATAAATTTACAATCATTGTATTTTTTATCAAACTATTTTTTTATATAATAAACAGAATAATACATTGTTGAACAATGTATTATTCTGTTTATTATATAAGAAATAGTCATATTTCTCCACAAAAAACAAAGAAGTAAACTCTAATATGCGTTTCATGCATGAAGAATAATCACACATGCGAGATTATCGCTTTTATTATTTGTAAAAAAATCAATAAACTATTCTATTTTATATAATAAATATGCGTAGGAAAATAATTATCATAGTTATAAGCTGTGCGCAGTGATCAAAGTTTTGATGAAAATATCGTTGGTAATATTTCTGCATAATCCTAAAGATATTATGGTAGTTCATGTAATTGCGCAAAGTTTCATTTCAAAATTCGTTGACGAAGAAAAAGTGTTATTTTACATGTGGAGTTTGTATTTTTGAGCGCCGGCATTAAATTGCCGGTGTTTGACTAGAAGAATGAGTTGCTCAGCCAAGTGGCCGAGCTCCAAAATACAAACTTCACACGTAAAACATGACTTTTTCTTTAACGAATTTTGAAATGAAACTTTGCACGATTACCAACTACTATAACACCCCTAGGATTATGCAAAAAGATTGCCAACATTGGCAACAATATTTTCATGGGAAAACCACTTTAAGGCTTTAAAAAATAAACAACCGAACACCAGGTGGCAAGAATTCAGCGCCAGACAACGCGACATGCGGCGACAAGTACTAGATGATACAACCAGGAAGTTCGATTGTCATGGAGCAAAGTGGAAAGGTGGTAAACTGCTGACGGAATAGTTTTGATAACAAAATACTGACGTTTCGAGCGAAAATCACATTTTATGCTGATGAAGGACTTCGCTCAAAACGTCAGTATTTCGTCATCAAAATTCTATAAGCTCGGCACAGTTACTAACTTTTCACTTTGCTGTAAGCACTGCCCACGAGTACTGTTTAATTAATTATATATAACATATGCATGGCTGTGTCAACCATGTCGCCGGACAATTGGCACAGCGACAAGTTATAAGGCCACTGTATGAAAGTCTGGTATAAGTAATCAAAGGAAGGTGCTGTCTTTGCTTGTCGCAATACCAGAGGTTAATAGGTTATACTCTACGGTATGTCTTATCTATAAGTTTCGTGCAAGGACCGCGAAGCTATTGCGTTCGAATGAAGTGAGATCAGATGCAATTGCACAACATATGTAGTAGTGATGGAGACAGATGTGTTTTATGTATGGTGTATTTACCATTTAACTCAGTAACTAGTACTCTAACCGTACCTCGCTTGTTAACTAAAGCAGTTGGCCAGTATTTAGTCCTTGGTCAGCTCATCGGCATTAGTGTACAGTTGGTCGCCACTGGTTGTTTCAAAACTGCTGTTTTGCTCTCCCGCCGCCCAGAGTGAAAACCGAGACAAAAAGTGCACTTTGCCTCCTCCGTAATTTAATAAGTATAGCTCAGCGGGTTTAAAGTAAACGGGAAATTGAAGAATTTCCCGTTTAGTCAAGATCTGGTTGATGAGCCACATATAGAGTTCCCAAAATAGTGGCCCACCGAAAGTTAGCGGTCCGAAATTAGCGTTACATTTAACTGATATATCTTTTTATCTGAAAAGGATGCTTATAAACAGTAATGGACTGACATGATTCCTCTAGCCACAAACCTTGAGAGTTTGAGAGCCTCTAGTCTGGAACCACGGTATATGGCTCATGCATGAATGCATGCCTGTAATTAGCATACGTCATAACTGGTCTTTTCCGCCCGCGAGCGTCTGTGACTGTGACGCACAGTTCAAATAATAATTCGTATCCTTGTACTAGAAATACATGAATGCAATAACCCCTCGCCCGCTTTTACCTGAATTTTTGTATATACCCCCTGATTAGAAAACATTAATGCACCCCGCACCCCCCCCCCCCCCCCTTACCCTCTTTTCTATTGGGGGCCTGGAAATAGGCTACTGAGCCAGGCGTAAAAAAATTGTCAAAATATTTACAGTTCTTTCATTCTAAGTTTACAAAAAACATCGCTACAGCATCTGAAAACATTTTTTAAAAACATTGAATTGATTGAAAACTACTCAAACAACTATACCTGGCTGGCTGCTACGGCTATATTCATTTATGGCATTTCAAATTCCTTTAAGCTATTAACAAAAACAATTTTTCATTTCGAAATCTGAAGTGCTGAAACTGTTTTCACCCACGTGTTAATAAATATTTCAACAGCATTTGTACGTTTTACAGAAGAAAAATTGCTCCTTTTCCAAGTCAGTTTATGCCAAATTATGGACAAGCTACGTTAAGTCACAAGTGGTTTTACAATAAGAAGACTAGCTATTTAAAAGAAGATATTACGACGGCAGCCACAGATAAAAAATACAACAGGCATGCCAAGCAAACTGACATGCATGCAATGGATACGTTTAAAGTACTTTAAGGACACACAAAAAAGAAAACAAATTAACAGTGATAGGATGTAAACAGGGAAACTCGAACAGTTTTGCTACTTATAAATGTTCGTGATTACTGAGAGCGACTGTTCTATATTTTTACCGTAAACTTAAACTTTTCGCGGGCCTTTATTTCGTCGTTGGTTTTCAAGTTTTACTATTGCTTTTTCCTCCTTTAGAGTTTCGGTTTCACGGGTTTCTTTCTACTCAAGGCATTGTTTTGCTTTACACGTAAACGTTCATTTGTTCCTGTTCTTTCAAAAAAGTGAGTATACGTTTCCCAGAAGCTCCTTTCTCAAGTCTTTTTGTCAAGAATAAATTATGTTGTTAGTTGAAATCTTCAGTTAATTTGTCAAGAACTACATTGTTCCCAGTGCCCCACAATCTGAACCGCGCATGGTCTGTCCACACATATATACAAATAAATATTCAGATCACAGAAATTCGTTCGCAAGCTATCCTAGTTTGTCCACGTGTGTAAAATGAATCCACGCGTGTCGAGATTAGCACCCTCACCGGGATCCGGGCCTTCGGCCCTACGCCCGGGCTCGGCGATAACAAAACAGAAAAAATCTCACCAATAGAGTAGAAATTATAAGATATGTTAGCCGGAGAGGCTTTACTCCTAGTCTAAAAGCAAGGTGAAATTGATAGAAATAGACATGCAAAATTACTATAAGTAACCGGGGTCATCAAGGCTTCCTAAGAGGAATGCAAATTCAAAATTGTTATTATTTATTTAATAGTTGAGTCGGTTTCCTTTGTTTTTGGTAGGAATGTATCTATGATAAATAGCTGGTAAGAGGTATATATACAGATATATACCTCTTCAAGCAATAGCCCCTGGCAAAACAATAGATTAATATTCCCCTCTATAAGGCTCTATAATATTCTCCTCTAATCTTCCTGTCTAATATCCCCCGCACCACTCCTTATCTTATGAAATCCTGTCAATCTCGCCATGTGAAAAATAAGTACGTTATTTTGAGGCCCCTCGGGGATATGTGTTTATTCACCTCGGTGAATAAATCACATATTCCCTCGTGGCCTCAAAATAACCTATAGATATACCTCTTACCAGTATATACAGATACATCCCGTGAATTTGCAAATAAGCAATATTATTGCTCAATGCAACCGGATCTTGCCTACACTGGTAGCGCCCCCCCCCCCCCCCCAATCGAGAAGTAGAGACAAGTGTTTTCCTATCTCGAAGTAGGTTACGCTGAACCCGCTGGTAGCGACAGCGCCCTATACGAGAGGCAAACTTTCATTGCGTAACTGGCCTGTTATCTCAAGAATTTATTACAGTTTGCCCAGAACATAAAATGTGGGACTAATACTAAATCAATGCGCATGTCTACACTGTTGTTGTTTATATAGACAAATATCTAATTATAGTTTATTGCGTGAATTTACATTAGATCAATGGTAATCATTGAACCGGTCATATTAAATTGTTATTTAAAACAAAACAATCTGTCTTACTTTTGCATAAAAGATCGCGTGAAGCGCTTGTAATGATTGACACTGAAAGAGGTTTAGATATATAAATGGCAATTGCATTTCAAATAAAGATAGTTACCGTAAAAAATTGTCAGCCTTTATGACACACGATGCACAGCCACATTTGGTAATAGGCGAGTTTCAGGGTGTTGCACGCGCATCATTTTTCAAAAAAAATGGCAAGCTCCTTCAAAGTAAAGATACTGTTTAAAATAAACAAAGTATAGATACATTTTCTGGATGTTTAACACTGTTATTCTGCGGTTGTTGACTCGCTAGCAACTCTGTTTACCATTGCTTACTTTGTGGGGATTCCGCCAAGAGCCCGCCAATTCCTTTGCAAAATGATGCGCGCGCAATACCCTGAAATTCGCCTATTGATCTATTTAGAAAACCTCTTTAGCTATTAAATAAGTAAGTTATATACCTCGGATGTCAGCTTTATGCCAGATACATTCCCTCGGGGCCTACGGCCCCTCAGGGTATGTATCTGGCATAAAGCCTCCATCCTTACCTATTCCTTCCTGGATCTACTGGACACTCCACGGAAACGCAACTACATGTACTTTCACTAATACCAAAACAAAACGGGAGTAGCTAATGGTCGTGGGTAAAATGTCGTGGGTCGTGGGTAAAAAGTCGTGGGTCGTGATTTTTTTCCAAAAAATTGTACGATGGAAAATACAACATCAATTTATCTCACTACCTTCCAAATCTACCGGTTAACCATCTCAGATATTCAAATAAACATAATTTCAAAATACCAAAACCTGGGACTAAACGTCTTCAAAACAGTTTTTTCATAAGATCATCCAGACTTTGGAACACACTCTCAGATCAAACAAAAGAAATTAACACATATAGTCTCTTTAAAAGATATTTAAAATCAAGACACCCTGTTGCTCTCCAGAACATATCTACCTGGCGCTCAATATGTTTAAAATGTAGTGCTGTTAGAGATCTTGAATTGCAGAACTTCAGAATTTGTTGTTAATATTAACAGTGCGTGCGCACGTGAGTGTGTTAGTGTAATGTATCTGTGAAGTCAGTATTAATTTAATATAAAACCAACCGCCTGAGTGAGCATTAGTAAAAATTTAATAAAATAGGTACGCAATGCGTACATGCGGATACTGGTATCTATTTGGTCTACAGATAATGATTGAACAATACTAAAACATACTGAAAATGGTTGATAACCTTGCGACATATCAGCATATGCTCTCACGTATCATCTTTAATCGACAGTAATTATTAATTTTTAAATTCCCCTAATAACGTAACAATAATGCTTAATTCTAGCCCTTACTTAAACTCCAACCCAATCCCTAACCCAAGCCCGGCCCCAACCCTAATCTTAACTCTAATTTTAAAATGACAATTTTATGGGTAAATTGGGAAAAACAGGAAACCCGATCGCTAATCGCATTGTTAAAAGAATGTGATAATATATCGCTTTCGTTCTAATCTTTACTACGTTAGACTCTGGTAACACATGAATTGATTTGTCTCAACAATGATCAACGCGCTTTTTGAATAAGTATTTTATACGCCTACATGTAACTCAAGCAGTACCAAGTACGGTACAGTTGATTTCTTTCTGCGTATATATACAGACAATCAGACATATGTCAGGGAGCAGCTAATGGTCGTGGGTAAAATGTCGTAGGTCGTGGGTAAAATGTCGTAGGCCGTGGGTAAAAAGTCGTGAGTCGTGGGTAAAAAGTCGTGGGTCTTGATTTTTTCCGAACGCACACGGCGTTTCCGCGGACTTATTTAAATGCAATTACTAATATTTCGAAAACTATAGCTTAAAACAACACAAAATTTAGCGAGAATGGTCGGAATCGCCGTGTGCGTTTACAATATATTGCTCTGCATGACGTTCAGTCATACGCTTTACAATAATTTTCACGCACATTTGCTTGCATGGGCAGAATTAAGTACATAGTCAGAATACTTTTTTTCGTAAAGTTTGTGAAGTTCTAAGCGAAACGTTCCAAAATATCAGCTTTCGATTAAACAAGTTTCAGAGTCACTTAGCTCACTCAGGCGGTTGGTTCTATAATAGCATGGAAAGAAAACGCGGGTTTCAAATTTAACTCACCCGTGACCCGTCGATATCTCCGTAAATGCGCATGCAGTAGCGATTGTGATTCACCTTTAAATTATTTAGTATAATCGTATTCCTTTTAATATTGATGTTGATAATACTTCTGATTGTAATATTTAATGTTTTCGATTACTCTTGACAATGCAATCACCTTCGCCAAGTTTGTGCAAAATCCACTTCCCCCGAATAGCTATTCAATTTATTCAACTTCAATAATACAACTTCTATAATTTATTCACAATTTTTGGGAAAAATCACGACCCACGACTTTTTACCCACGACCCACGACTTTTTACCCACGACCACGACATTTTACCCACGACGACCATTAGCTACTCCCAACATGTCAAAAGTACACTTGAAACATTAGTTAAAACATGAAACGCGGTCCCTATAATCGCATTAAAAAATATGATACTTATATCGCTTTAATTTCGCTCGAGTGTAATGTTAGAACTCAACACAACAAGCGTGTGATCATGCCACACGTGTATTCGAATTAAAGCATTAGAACTGGCGCAAAGAACAGCCTGAAAATTTCTGCTTGTGAATTATAGTTAAACATCTCGGCCCAGCGCTTATCATGTTAACACTTCAAACATTAATTCAAAGGCTATTCAGGTTTCAGAAATATTGATTCGAACTGTTTAACACTCTTGTCTGAGCAAAAACGTTATAAATTGACTACACCCTTCAACATGTACTCTTACGTCTCACCTATAGAAATAACAATCGTTAATTTCTAACGATTAAGCCCAATCTGGAAATCTCTAACCCCTATACTAAAATGTTTGAACACACGGTAAGGTTAGGTAAATCATAGTTGGTAAATCGGCAAAAACAGGAAACGCAGGACGCTAATCGCATTGTTAAAGAATATGAAATTTTTATGTTTTATATGTCTATGTTTTAGACTCTGGTAACATAGGCATTGATGCGTCTCAATAAATCAATGTTCAACGCGTTTTTTGAAAAAGTATTGAATACGTCTACATGTAACATAAACAGATAAACAGTGCCAAGCACGGTGGATTTCTGCGTGTAAACCTAGCCTCTCACCAATAGTTAAGCCCGGTTAGATGGGGTTAGTAATTGGATGGGTGACCGTCTGGGAATAACCCCGTTCTCGAGCTTGCGACTCATGTGAGTAAGAGTTTAGTTGGTCTCTCCTGTGCTTCAAGGGTTTTTCGCCGGGTTCTCCGGTTTCCTCCCTCCGTAAAAATCAACACCTTCATCTTAATAACTATTTCATGTATTGTAAATATATAGCTATACCTATTCATCTATTCTGTTGTACACTGTAATGCGCATTCGATCATTACGTCATGAAGAATGCGCAATATTAATCACTAATCATCTATCTATCAACGCAGTAGGCGAGTTTCAGGGTGTTGCGCGCGCATCATTTTTCAAAAAGACTGGCAAGCTCCACTCAAAGTAAACATACTGTTTAAAATAAACAAAGTGTAGATACAGTTTCTGGATATAAAACATTGTTATTCTGCTGTTGTTGGCTCGCTAGCAAGTCTGCTTGCCATTCCTTACTTTGTGGGGGGAGCCCGCCAAGAGCCCGCCAATTTCTTTCCAAAACGATGCGCACGCAACACCCTGAAACTCGTCTATTGACGGTACCGACAAAGATGGGAGTGGTACATTTAACCACAATGCTTTGTGACCTCAAATCAGCTCAAGTAATAGCTAAACATTGTTTATCATGCTAAGATGGATTAAGTAAACGAGAAGTTCATTCCTACCAAATACCATATCTTCCAATAATTAAAGAAAGAAACTATATTTGCTGCACGCAAAGGATTGTGCTTAAATGTACAAGTCGCCATCTTTTTCGGTACTGTCTATTGACAGTGTATGTGTGCAATGGTTCGTTTTGCATCGATAGCAGTAACTTATCTCACAATGATCTCTATCTCCATTTATTTTGTTTTATTTTAGGTAGCCATGGCAGTACAACGTGGTGCTATTGGTGTACTATTGTACCCAGACCCCATTAATTTTTCTCCGTTCAACCATGATTACTACCCTCACTCCTGGTGGTTACCTCCCAATGCAACTCAACGTGGTTCTGTTTATCCTGGTCCATCATTTGGTGATCCTCTCACTCATGGTCGCCCATCAACTGCAGGAATGTACAGGAATAAGAGAAATGAATCGAACCTTCCAACAGTCCCAGCACATGTTTTAACATATGGTGAAGCTGTACACTTCTTAAGCAGAATGACAGGTAAATAAAACTAGTGTTACATCTAGAGTATTCAAATATTGGCATAGTTGCAAAAAGAAGGCGTGTCCTACCCCTACCCCCACTTCCTCCTCCACACCCTCCCCCATGCACACACACACACACACACACACACACACACACACACACACACACACATTTTTGCTGTGTACGTGATTAGCCAGAGTAAAGTTATAGTAGTTTGTCTATTGCTAGGCATGTTCTATGTTGTAAAAAAGTAGAGTGTTGTGTAGGCAGTGTTTTAGATAGAGCAAAGTGAAAAGATGGTAAACTGCTGAGAATAGTTTTAATAACGAAATACTGACGTTTCAAGCAGAGTCCTTCATCAGAGTAAAAACTAGAGTGTTGTGTAGCCAGTGTTTTAGATAGAGCAAAGTGAAAAGATGGTAAACTGCTGAGAATAGTTTTGATAACGAAATACTGACGTTTCAAGCAGAGCACTTCATCAGAGTAAAAAGTAGAGTGTTGTGTGGGCAGTGTTTTAGATAGAGCAAAGTGAAAAGATGGTGAAGTGCTGAGAATAGTTCTGATAACGAAATACTGACATTTTGAGAAGAGCTTTTTATCAGAGTAAAATGCGATATATTTTTCTACAGAGTAGTAGTATATATGTTTGTGTCATTCCAGGACCTGAAGTTCCTAGTAAATGGAGAGGTGGACTAAACATTACATATCGTTTCGGACCTGGTTTTAAAGATCCAAACACGACTGTGAGACTGAATGTAACATCAGAAAACATTGTTAAGAACATAACGAATGTTATTGGCACCATAAAAGGAAGTGTAGAACCAGATCGTATTGTTCTAATTGGAGCACATCGTGATTCGTGGGTGTATGGTGCTGTGGATGGTGTAACTGCAACATCTGTTATTATGGAGCTATCTCGAGCTGTTGGAGTCTTATTGAAATCAGGTTGGAGACCTCGACGGACAATAAAGTTCTGTAGTTGGTCCGCTGAGGAGTACGCTCTTATTGGGTCAACAGAATGGGTTGAAGAGAACTCCGTGTTGCTTTCTGAACGTGCAGTGGCTTATTTAAATATGGATCTTGCCGTGTGTGGTAATTACACCTTGCGTACATTCTCAAGTCCTTTACTCAACCAACTGATTGTCGACGCAGCGCAGGATGTTATTGATCCCACGTCAAACTCAGGGCAAACTATTTACGACGTTATGCTAGACCATGACCCTGCTCCAGAAGGAAATCGACCAAATCTGCGCACTCTTGGTACAATAAGTGACTATGCTTCATTTTATCAATATCTTGGTATACCATCTATTGATTGGGGATATTATTTCTTCGATAAGAGAGTAGAGGTTTTTCCTTACCCTGCCTATCATTCCTCTGTTGAGACATTTCAATTAGTGAAAGATTTTATTGATCCTGAATTTAAGATTCATTTAGCAGTTGCACAACTTGGAGGAATATTTTTAATGCGTTTGGTTGACAGTCCTCTCTTGCCCATGTATAGTGTATCAAACTACAGTCATATTCTTCAAAAACATATTCAAGAATTAAAACACAATACACG